>JAQNCA010000014.1:24017275-24031273 GCA_029783725.1 Acanthurus tractus
AATAAACATGCAGACATTTGATCTGCGCACTGCTGCAAAACAAAACATGAAATGCACACTAACGCCAAAAACTCCACCACATCAGACATAAATACAATCAATATGTTAGCTTGTGTCCTACCTGCAGGCTCGTACTGAGACTGTCATTTAAAATCTCCTGAGAACTGAGAGAGCAGACTCTTCTCTTCATCAGCCTTCTTCCAAGAAGCCGCCGCACCTCAGAAGAGATTCAACCATGGGAGCAACAAAGTGGCATGAATTTTTTATGTAGTAACTGTATTGTGGCTTTTCTTCTTATTTTCTGCCACATTTCCTATTGAAGTGTCTCGCTGTGAGCCTCCCAGCCCGAGCAAACTTTTTGTGTGCTCTCTTTCGGAATGTCAGGGGAGATAATCAGACAGCCATGAACCTGATTTCTTCTACAGTGATGCTCAGTCAAAGCCTCGTCATAAAAAAGGCAGCCACCTTTTCTTTCTTTTTTTCATCCACCTTTGCTAAAATTAGTCATTTGCTGTGTGACCTACTAGAGGAGAGATGATTAAATCCCTCTCTCTTGTCTGAAATACCACGGCTGTCTCCCACATTATTCAGGTGACTGACAGCTACAATTGCCCAGCCAGCAAGACGACCGGGCGTGTCGACAGAAGCCTGAGTAGCTGTGATGATACTCAATGGTGTGATGAAGCGGTTGTTACAGCATCAGCAATTTATGATTGGGACTTTTTCTTCAGCAAAAATTTTGTTTTGGTTGGTGTTTTTTTTGTGTATGTGTGTGTGTGTGTGTGTTGCACACAGAGCTGTCATTGCCTCGCACAAAAAAACTGTAATTTGGAGTGGATGGTTTTCTTTCCTCAGCACTTTTTTTAAAATGACTATAATATGCCTAGGCGCTTACCAAAACACTCTTTTTTTTTTGAGTGTGCTCAGCCGAGGAAACAAAGAGGGGCTGATTGGTTTTGGTGACATTATTATTCCATTTTCTTTCTCTGATTGTTAATCTTTTAAAACAGCAAAAGTGCTAAAACTCAACCTTGCAAAGAACTCCATGAAGTAACTGGAAATTTTACAGATACATGAATTCAAATTTCTCACCACCGTCACCAGAAAAAAAATTAGCATTGTATATTTTTGCAATCCACTGATACCTTTTTTATGTCTAATATGTCCAATAATATAATATAATTCACAATAAATTCAAACGAGATGTCTTTTCTCATCCAGATGTGGAATTGGTGGTTTTGAGACAACTAATGAGAAAAAAGTGTTCAAGGCCATTTTGAAGATGAGGGTTTTGACCAACAAATGCAATTATTTTTTAAAGAGACGTCCCGAAATACTTGAAATGGGCGATCAGATTACAATCAAATAATGCTTGACCACATGAAAGAACGGGTATAAATGATTCTTAGTCACATCGAGAACATACTGTGCCCTGATCAGTCAAACCACCTCCTGAGGTTGCCAGGGATGCACTTTGACCACAATGAACACAACTGTAAATACACTTCTTTCTTTGGTCCACATTCAGCAGCAATATTAGAAGGAACAGCGTCTTCTGACTGTCATGTGCATGGCTCTTTGCTACAATCTTTACTGCAATCTTCTACAGATTTAAGCATCATGGTGCATATCTAACTTTGACACCCAGTCTACTTCTGTAAAGGTGCCCATCACTGTCCTCTCCCACCAGTCCTGACTGCTTTCCCAGGTCCAGATTGTCCTCTAGTCAGCGGGGGCACTGACAGCTTAAATAAAAGCAGCTCAATAATAGAACAGCATTCTCCCCTTCTGTCATCTACAATATTGTAGTTGAAGGCGGCTTCTTCCCCAACTTCACCAACCACCACAAAAGGCAAACAAAAGTCCAAAGGAAGAATGCAGCTCTTGGGTTTTGTTTAATTTCTTTTCTGGACCACAAATAATAGGAGTGTTAAAGGAAGAGGAAATAAGAACAAGAGGAAAAGAAACTGGTCAGGACGATCTAATCTCAACTGAACTTTGATGCAGACACTGAAGACACATACCAGCTTTAAATGTAAATCGGGTTTAATCATGTCTGGATAAGTTCTGGATATAACATGTATTTCAGTGGAGAGTGCAGAGGGGGTCTTAGTGCTGCAGAGTGGCACCGCATAGACAACCACACAAGTAATACAAAAACCATTGACTTCAAAAACAAAACTTATCAACATTAGCATTAAGTTTTACCTTTCACGTGTTTACTGTTCCTTGAAACTTAATGGAATGAACTGCATTTTTATTCTATCAATTTTTTGGCTGACAGAGAAATGTGTGCTTATACTTGTAAAAAAAATATATATATATATATAAGCATTCTAAACCACCCTAAACTGGTGATTCATTTCTTCAATAAGTAATAAAATACAAATATGAATAATCAGGTCCCTCAGGGAGGTGGGTGTTTATGTAGATTATGCAGGCAGAGTTCATATGTCAAATATCTGCAGGCCAGAGGGCGAATGATGAGCATATCAATGTTACCGTCTCTCATTAGCATCTGCAGTTGGAAAGTAGCTAACTGACATGTTTCTTGTGGCTGTTCAGTTCCTTCAAGCTGTTTTCAATTTGAGTTCAAAAATTGGAAGATGTATAGTTTTAACATGCTTTTACATAACTTTCACGTTAATGACAAATAATGCAGATACTGTATCATTATTTTATATAACATTGCTTCAGCAAATACAAACAGATAATTAATGCACTTGAAAAGGCTTAATACAACATAGTTGAATATTTAGTGACCTTAAATTTAAAACCACAAATTATTAATTTGCGGCACTTCAATAAATGTGGCAGGACTTTGCCCATCATTTATAATGTGCTGCTGTAATGAGACTCTCTTGCTGTGGGCACTTAGTGGAGTTTTCGAAAAGGCCATGTGATACTGGGGCATAAAGAGGGGGCTGAAATAGATGTTCAGTACATACACAGACAGAAAAAATCTGGAACTTTTGCCACAAATCTGCCACTATTCTGACACTAATTTCCCAAATAATTAACATGGAAGCCAATGTATGTTTTTTTCTTAAATATAAATATGTTTTTATGATATATCCGATGCCCTTAAAGAAAAAAAAAATTAGATTGCTAGGAGGGAATCTTGCATAAATGACTGTTTGAATATTTTGGAAAGTAATGCACATCTTCATGTGTAGTAATAATTGCGTGCTATACACAAGGACAGACATAGATGAATAAAGACAAAAGTAATATATTATGATTCATAGTCTAATTCTGGGCTTTTAAACACAAGAAATTATATTTTATTCTTGAAGATGTTTAAAATGTAATTTGATTTGTCCTTGAATTTCCCCTTCACAAAGTTATTAATTTATTTATGTGTTGTTTGTTCTTTGGGTTCATTGAGCCAGAGACTTTGTATTCTTGTCTGGACAACCATGGGGGCTTGTTGTACATGTTAACAACTCAGGTCTTATACTTATTCAAAACAAAGCCCTGTTGTTATGCATTACATTTTCAGGAAGTCTATTTTCATAGCAGTCTGACTAGACGAGCTGTATTTTAAACAGCAAATGCAAAGTCATTTGTCAGACTTGACGATAGGTTGAACCTCCATCATGTTGTGTTCAAGGACAAAGAGATGATTATTGTTCAGTAGTTGTGATTGATAAGAAGATTCCCTCGATGACTGAATTTCATTTTGACTTTTCTATATAAAACTTGATATTTTAAAAGAAATTATATGCAGATAACATTTAACCAAATTAAAGGTTTGCCTTTACTGACCATACTCCAAAAATTATTATTTTTTTAGTGTGTTGAAGAAAAACAATGAGTTATAGTTAAGTAATAATTAAAACTCTCCCTTTTTTCTATTGTTTTTTCTCTTTTTTGTACTAGTTGATAAAAACTTGTACTACCCAGCAAATATTTTTTTCTCTGTAATTAACCTGCTAAACTGTATGGTTGAGCCTTTTTATGGGTTTACGAGGGGAGGAATTTCCAAATGACAAGCAAAGGAAGGGCCCAAGAAGATGAGTAACCACATCACTTTATCACTGAAACATCATATAACAAGTACAATCAATGCGTTTGTGTCTTTTCAGTATGCCTTGTTTTTGGACACATTGTTTAACCTGAAAGATGTGGCAGGAAAGCTTAGAGTGATCATATGATGTAAGGCTGAACAATAGAAAGATGTTCAAGATAGTTCACGTCAACTTGTTTTTCAATAAGTTCCATTTGGATACAGACAGACAGGACAAAAAAGCTGTGACTGATAATAGAATTTAAAAAAAGTGTTGAAAGGTGTAGGTGGGATATGCACCCTTTTGTCACACAGTGTTGCCTTTCACAGAAATAAATTAGTTGACCCTAGGTGAAACCTCAATCTGTGTCGATGTAGATGAGCCAGAATTCATCAAAGATGTTGAGGATGGTCTTTGTTGCCCCAATGTCATTGTGTTAATAGAGCCAGAAGGTTCTGTACTATGTAGAAGACAGAAATATACATTACCTTTAATCTACTTCTGGTTAGACAAGGTTAGATTCGGGGACTCCAGTAAAACATTTAGGTAATATAAGTTCAGTTCTGTGGCACAAACTGTTTCCCAACACCTCAAAGTATCCTATTTAAGACTAAAATAAAGTTAATATAGCAACTTCTTGAATTTGTGAAAAAAGATTCTGTTGTACCACTCAATGTCAGTGTCAAAGGCTTTTGATTTGTACAAACAATATGCCTTTTAAGTTTAGGGTAATTGGTTTTATTTTAAATAGACAACTTGCATCCCTGGTCTAGTGATGGAAATCTTATTTTTGGGTTTGACATTTCATACTCTTAAACTCTGCTTGCCTCCTCAAATCCTTAGAGGTGTCTGGAATTTTGTTAGTGTTTCTCCCAGCACTGAAAATGAAAATTGAAAACCACTACACCAACGTTACATTCAAGAAAAAAAAAAAAATTTAGTTTGTTTTATTGAAATTGACACAGAGGGAGAGGGATGTATCCAGAGTAATCATCCTATAAATTGTCAGAGTAGTCACAAAGCAATTTAGGTATCTATTTGGAGTCCAATACCTGTCCTTGGGACGATTTTAACCAAAAAATAAAGTATGTTTGTGTTATTCCCAGCTAGACGTTAGCTTCTTCTGTTTGTTTTGTGATTGAAGGTAGCATAACATTGATTTTAGCAAGCATATTTGCAAAAGACAAATCTCCTTTGGGGCTGATGGAGCATAGACAGGAAAACATATGCTAGATTTTTGATAAAAGCTAGAGGCAAAAAATTTCCCCAAACCGGAAAAGTTGGTTAACATAGCAGCTTTGTAGATGAGATTTTTTAAGTCCTCTGATTTTTCCTCAATCTAAAAGATAATGATTATTTTGTATAATCTATTCTGATTCTCATGCTATTGAACATTAATTAAGACAAAATACCATCCTTCAGGAATGAAAAAAACGCATGCAGTTCATTTAATAGCCTTATTTAAGCATGAACATGTTAAAATAAGCTTGTCCAAAGAATTGTGTGTCCTGAACATTAGTCTTGAATATAAGTATATTTCAACTACTGACAAGTTTTCACTCCACCAATGAAATCCTCAAAAGAAGCCACTTATTGCAAAGTTTAATATTTTTCTCAAACACGGCTTTTGCATAAACCTAAAAGCTGCTACCTGTTTTTACAAAAAATACTCCTTGGTGTAAAAATGTTTGCCATTTGCTTTGCAAGGAAAAAACACATTTTCCCACTGATGTTTACAGTGCAATCTAGTGAATATAAAGTGTTTTTTGTTGAAGCCAATGCAAGCAGGGTTCTATCCACCTGCAGAATCAATCAGTCTTTTTGTGATAGCTCTGCTGGAGTCTTTCTTGCTGGAAACCAAATTACATTGCGTAAATGGCCTCTAAGGTGCCAGTGCAGACATTCAGGTCATTATGATTAGTTTTGGTGTCTGGGAGTACGTGTTTGTGATAACTGAGTTTTTTTCTCCTAATACATGTAATCTCATGTGGAAGCACACTTTCATATTCAGAAAAGTGGGACTAATGTTTATTCCTCCAGTATGTCCTACATAATGCCATGGTTAAGCCTCTGTGTGGACTGTGGAGGAAGGGTAGCTGCTAAGCACAGCAGCCTTCTGTCATATTCAATTTTATTTAAATAGCGTCAAATCACAACAAAGTTGTCTCAAGACACTTTACATATAGAGCATGTCAAGAACACACTCTAAAATTAAATTTATATTTTAAATTTATAGGAACCCAACAATTGAAAGCAATTCTCACATGAGCAAGCACTTGACGACAGTGGCAAGGAATAACTTCCTTTTAACAGGCAAAAACCTCGGACAGATCCAGACTCAGGTGGGCGGGATCTGACAGCACCAGTGGAGGGCAAGAGGGGGGGGAAGAGATAGATAGAAAGGGGAGAGAGAGCAAAGCAAAAAGCTAAGATAAATCTGCATGTTAAACTATATGTAAGCTATTTGTGAGTGTTTTGATAATGATACTATTAATAATACTAGTAACAATAATAGTATAATAATAATAATAATAATAATAATAATAATAATAATAATAATAATAATAATAATAATAATTGCTAGCGGAAGGCACAGCTAAGATCAGCAATCCTGGCGTGACCTCAGTCCATGGGTATCTGCTAGACAAATATGAAGGCTACACTTTTGTTCTTCCTGTCCTTTGCAACAAGGCAACCACTGAAAATTCAAAGCTGCTGACATAATGAAGCCCAGTGAAAAGGTGTAGGGTGTTGAATGAGGCAGTGGAGACATATGAAGTCCTGCTTACTGGAGCCAACTTTTCTCTATTTTTAATTAGCAATACTAACTTGCTCAACAAGTTGAATAAACCTGAACAGTGGTTATCAGTAATGGGAGTAAGTGTTGTGGAATCATTTCATTTACATCTCTCAGTAGCATTTCAGCAGCACAGCTTTTTCATCGTGGTACGTTTCCCTGCACAAGCTATGTTTTTTCAGCTTGGTCCCCAGGAATTGACATATTAACGCTTGTTAGCTAATTTATTTAACTAAATTAGTTCTACTACCGTTCAGAATAGTGTTTTGGTGGCTTAGCTAACAGATAGCCCAGTTATAAGCTGCTTTTTGTGAGCTGCTTACGACTTGCCTCTTTTTTAAAAAGTGCAGTGTTTCTGTCGCTTCCCATGAAAGAGATGATATTCAAACTAACAAGCTGTATAGGTTTCACATCACAGATGAACATCATCACATCATGTATGAGAGCAGTCAGAAAAGACAAAAAACAAAACAGATTCATATGTTTACATGAGCAATAACGTGATGGGACACAATGAGGTTAATTCCTTCAAAAATACAGCATTTCTTTGCAGCTGTTTCTGCACAGTAATTTGTCGTTCTGAGTCACACATCAGTTCGTGAAACAGCGAGTAATTCATAGAAACTGTTTTTATGCTATAGGATTGCATCAAGTCTGTGATTTTTTGATTCTTAACAGGTGGATGGCCCAAAACAAAAACACCCATGGGCACCCCATACAAGACTTTTTACACCGAACGGATAGTAGAACAGTAAAATTAAAATTAACAAATACATTTGTAATCTAAAATATTTAGTACCTAACTATCTGGTTATAGAGGAGGTGTAGGTGTATATTCAGCAGAACAGATATAGTTGTATGATCAAATATTATAGAAAGTTTCCATGATCCTTTTGCTTTTCAGTGACAATATGTTGCTTCTTGTCTCTTTGATATAGACACTACTGTGTAGCTACACTAGAGTATAGAGTTTGTAAATCATAGCATATAGTTCAGAGAACTGACTACTAGGACAGAGAAATATTTGGAGCATATGTTCTGAAGGGAGACAGACATAAGACACAATTCACATTTCAAAACATACTGTAAAAATTACATATTGATGATTTTCTCTCTACACAGTTGTATGTTAAAAAAGGTGCAAACTGCTTGAGTCTGTTTGATCTCTTATTAGCTCATGTGCAAATAGTTTATTTAAATAAAGGATACATTGTTTGTTTAACACTCCAGTTGCCAGCAGTAAAATTTTTATTTTATTGGAATATAATCATAAACTTAAAGTACACTAACACTAACCCTACACTACAGGCTTGTTTACCTTAACATTATTTCTGCATATTAAATGGTGCTGTATTTGAAGTGTAATATGTTTATCAGCAATTACAGAGCAAATCCTAGAGCCTCATGCAACCTCATTGGAGTGTGACTAAATGTTGGCACATTAGTATTAAATTATTTGACACAATCTTAATTGATAGGTCACATCAAGAACTGCATTCCTATAGCAAATGTCTCACAAACACTGGCACTTGGGCTCCTGGTTTTACCAGTACTACATGAAACTAATTGACTTCCACAGTATATTTTAAACTCATTGTTAAACTTGTATATACAGATCTGACTTAGAAGAATCGCGCTGTAATTTGTGCTAAATTGTTACATACAGAGCCTTTTAATATCTGTGACCAAATCTTGGTCTGCATTTTTGACAGTAAATGAAATAACTGTCATAGTCTAGCCTATGCCTTTGTCCATATTGTGTGTTGAATGAGTAACCTATACTGTGATGTATCTTTGTATCCTTCCTACAGACTAACCTAGACATTCTCAGTCTTCACATTTTTAGATTATTATTTTTAAGGTTCTCAATACTTTGTCTCCTTTCCATCTTTATCATCGCTCTCTCTCTCTCTCTCTCTCTCTCTCACATGTAGCTGGCCAAAGGGCTGATTGTGTCCTGGCTGCAGAGAAAAGAGCGAGCAGACTCCACTTACTCTGTGAGTACTCAATCAGTGAAAAACATGCTTGTCTGCTGGGCTTTGTGATTTATTACGTGCTATAAATGACTGAGACCATAGCTGTTTTTCCAGGTAGTGGAGCTGTGGCAGCATGCAGTAATCTCCTCTTCCTTGAAATGCATGTGTGGACAGATATATGTGTGGGGTCTGCTTATTAATCTACACGTGACTGTTGGTTACTGAGGTCAGAGATCACATGCACTGTGCTATGTTCACCATTATGCGTGATGTGCACTGAAATTCAAAATATTTAATTTAAAAATGTCCCCAGGCAAATATTGTAAGATTGGCTAAAGGAACTTCAAAACCCCAAATGTTCAATAATTACTAAATTACAAGACATTATTCAGGCAAAAATTATATGATAATTGGTGAAGGAGAAGTTATTTTGTTTGTGTGTGTGTGCGTGTGTACTGTCTTAATGTAAAGCATCTGACTAGTGATTATGTAACAGGACTTAACAAAATGTGGTAGCAGTTGAGATTTTTTTCCTTAAAAGGGAAGGATATGTGATGCTTAAAAGTGAGGAGTCGTTAACAACACCATTGGTTGGTCTTGTGTCTCAGTTTAAGACAATGGGCCCTATGGTACACTTGGCGCTGCTCGCCAGTGGCACATTGGGCGTGGAAAGTTAAAAATGAATTCAGCTGAGTTTTCAGGTCAACCTTTGCTGCTTTGTCCCAGGAGCAGTTGGGGAATCCTGCTCTGCCCCGCCCAATGTGCCACTGGCGCACAGCTGTGTAGAATCATCTCATCAATTCATAGGTGTTTCATGGGTGTTTCTCTGGCCAAAAATGCATGAACCAATGAGAGAATACACTCTCATTCCCTTTAAAGACTGGTCCCGCCATGCGCCAGTGGCGCAGGCGTATTGCTACTGTACACCCAGTGTTACTAAAATGATAAAATTCCCGCCTTGATGATATTGACTGCATTAGTTGCATATGGCATATGCATCTTAAAATTACATTTAGTGTTGAGTAGAACTTTGAAAAAATGGCATTGTATTTGTAAAAAATGTTTTTTAAAAAAATACTGCCTCTTGTGGACAAATTATGTAATGGGAAAGGTGTTTTAAAATGTCTCTTGTTAAGTTTACCAGCCATTTCTTATTTTTAACCAACTTTAATGCATTTAACACAGCAATAACTGAATATCAGCTGATTTATTCAGCCTTATTGTATTGGTCATTTCCTAATGGAAGCACTTGTATTGAAATACTGCAGCACGTAAAAGCTAAGGGCTCTGCTGAATTATCTGCCCTGTTCAAAGAGTACCAACAAGGTGTGTTCATCTCATTCTTAATTCATAATCTGGCTACGGACGTAACTCTCTCTCAAGAAAAGAAAAAGCTGGCAAAATACGGTTCAGTGTCTTTATGTTTTCTTACTTTGAGCAGGTATTCAACATTCATCTCACATCTGAGTTATTCGCTGCACTTTCTACACCCAAACTACATGTAAGGTTCTGTTTGCTCAGTCTGTACTGAATTGACAAGATGTTAGCTTTCAATATTCTTCTCCTCCTCCTGTTAGTCGATGTGTAATATGCACTTGCACAATGAGTGACAGTTTGCCACCTGAGCTGCAGCAGTGCACTGTAACCTGAGATAAGGAAGCTTTTTTTTTAAATTTTAACATCCTGGCACCTTCTGAAATGGAAACAAAGCTGAAAACCAAAGCCTGTACATGGAAGATACATTTTAATATGAGCGTTATTGAATAATAATAAAAATGAGCAAGGCTATATGATTTGGGGATCTGGGCCATGATCATGTGACGCTGGGGTGATGTCTTCATGGGGCTTAGTGCAACACTAAGGGCCCTATTGTACACTTTCCACCATGCACCGTGTCGCAATGAGAGGGGAAAATTTAAATTTATTCAGGGGAGTTTCCAGGTCAACCTTTGCCACCTTGTTCCAGGAGCAGCTTAGGAATCCTGCTCTGCCCCGCCGAATGCGCCACTGGCGCACAGCCGGTAGTCCAATCAGCTGTGTAAAATCATCTCATCAATTCATAGGTGTTTCACGGGTGTTTCTCTGACTAAAAATGCCTGAACTAATGTGAGATTCCACTTTCATTCCCTTTAAAGACTGGTCTCGCCATGCGCCAGTGGCGCAGGCGTATTGCTACTGTATACCCAGCACAAACATAAACAGACGGCTGAACTACGAGGATTTATTTATTTATTTATTCATTCATTCATTCATTCATTTATTCGTTTATTCGGCTGTACAGGGACAAAGTTCAATAAATGTATCGTGTCAGACAACTCTGAGCTAATTCCCCCCTTGAGTTCAGACCAGCCAGAACCTGGTCTAAACTCAGGGCACAGTCCTAAAACAGCCTGCTTTAGACCAGGCTCTGGCTGGTCTAGACTCAGGCCGCATTTGACCTCATTGGGCCGGGTGTATGATAGCAAACGTGCCAGGACACGCCTCCATTCGGCCTTCATTCTCAGATGCCACTCGCACACAGACCCGGCGCAAGTGGGTTTGCTATTGTACACTAGTGGCACTTGTGCCGGGTGTACAATAGGGCCCTAAATGATGCATTCACCATTGTATTCCCAAAACGTGCTGTGTGTGTGTTGAGGAGGGGGGGGCTTAATTACCTCTCACAAGGCTGCTGAAGTTAATTTCTCTAGTCACGTGTTTAACCAATTACTCAGTGTGTAATGAAGTGGAACATGGCTCACCAGAGTTCACAGGACCCTCCCACCAAACACACACAAACCCTTTTTTTCTTAGCCTGGTTTAGCTTTTTTCAGAGCGAAAAACGAATCATCACTAAATGCCTAAACCAGGCAATACTTCACTCTGGATACATGCATTTATCCATGTCAATATCCATCCCTCGTTTAATCATTTCTCCACAGCTATCTCAATATCACGGACTAGCAAGAGAGGCGGGGGAAAGCACATTATCTATGCCGGGGTGTTACCGTCTTAGGGATTATCCCTGACAGATAGTTTCCCTTCCAGGCACCATTAGCTTGGCCTCATCCCATTTGGAATTTCCAGCACCTGCGACCACCATCCGCTGGGCACAAGAATTATTACCATTGTATTTTTTCTAGGGTATATAAATTAATCATGAGGATCACAAGCAACTACTTTAAATTTCTGGACTGTGACCAAAAAACACATCCTCCCCAAGGATGCCAAGGACCTATGCATCATTAAAACAGAGTTGTACTATCTGACAGAGAAACAATGCCAGCCCCCTCACTTATATACCTCGATGGAATACAGCCTCTACATTTCCACACTATGCATAATAGCTACTGTCTACGGCTAAATGCAATCAGGGTCCTTGAGTCTGACTTTGAATGTTAAATGAACATGGGAGACATGTGTTTGCTCGTAGACAAAATGAAGTTGATCAGTTTGAAAGTGAAAGTGGACAGCTGACTACAGCGAACATAAATTAGCATCGATCACTGGGCAAAGCACGTACACTAATGACTCAAGGCTGCAGGGGCTTGTTAGACAACCTTTGCAATGGACTGTAATGGTTCCCATATCCTCACAATCCACTAAATACCAATGGCTGTAATTTCTCCAACCATCTTCACATTGGCAAATGATCTGTCTTTGGTTCACGTGCGTGAATGAATGATGTGAGTATTAATGTAGATATTGCGCTATTACCTAGAAGTCGTATGTCAAATGGTGCAATTACATCCACCTCATGTGGTGGTGAGGAGCAAATCCTTCTCATTACAAGCTGCAAAATCATTTAAACTCAAATGTAGGCTCAAAATGGCCAAGATATATTACATCGGTGTGATTAATCTAAAGGGCCTCATACTTTTTCATACGCACCAGTTTATAGCGGTGCTGCCAGTCAAAATCAATTTTTAGATGCAGGTTTTGTAGTATTTTCATGTGAGTCTAATTTGACATGTTCTGAGCTTCACCACTCACATGGTGCTCGGCAAGTGCATCTGAATTTTAAATCATATCGATTTGGAATTACTTACAGGCGCTGGCCTATAACAGTATTGATTGCAGATAGGCATTTTGACAAAATGTCTGGAAAACATTTCACATCGATTTAAAGTTTCTCAGATATCAAAAGAAAAGGCTTGCATCTAACTGTACTGTAATTGCCACATGCAGCTTTGTGTCATTCATTTAGGCTTAATTCATGCAGCACCTTAATCAACGTATAATTAGCTTTGACTCAGAGGACAGGAAGGAGCAACAGTCGAGCAGTTAACGGAAAAGGAGAACATTTCATAGCTCAGTGTCTCATGTCGGTCCAAAGAATGTGTCGTCTGTTGTCAGATGGATTAAGTTTCTTCATTGGGTTTCTTCAGAACAGGCAAATAAATCAACCTGATGAGTCTCATAAGGAAAGACATCAACCACATCTCCTTTTATTGATCTAACCTTCCATATTTGATTGAGACTCATGGCAAGACTGGGTGCAGGATGACAAACAAAAAGGCAGAAGGTTAAAAAAGTAGAAACCAAATCAATAATGATGACTGACAAGATGAAGCTTGGATGATCAGTATTGTGCCCTCTTTGAATAAGTAATAGAGAGCAGAATAAATCTACTTCACTCCCACTTCACAGCTAATGCCTTCTCTCCTTTATACCTTCATGCTTTGATTTGCTCTTTTTTGTTCTGTTGAATGATTTACCGCAGGAACTGAGAAATATAAGCATAAAGAAAAGCTGTAGGTAATAAACCTGGTGTATAAACATATATATATATATGTAGATACTTATCTTGAAGGTCTTGAAAGTAAAACTTTTCTGACTTATATGTGGCTAACTTTAGCAGTGAAATCTTAAAGGTCTGATGTATACTTAGTGTGAACGTCTCCATGTTTTTTATTTGGATAGTTCAGGTATTATGGCTCTATAACTTCATTTGCATTATTTTGTGGGTTTGGTTTGTTATGTTTAGCTCATTTCTTAGTATGAGTAAGAAAAACACAAGGCTTTTTTTATATTTAGAAAATGGCTGATTGTCAAGATGGTCAACAGTTGGAGCAGCAATAGAGGAGCAGAGCAGGGCCGCCGATTAGGTCACTGGTAGCGCGCGCGGCCCATATATCGGCGATGGCGAGTTTGATTCTGGCTCCGACCCTTTCCGCATGTCTACCCCTCTCTCTCTGTCTCCCGTTTCAACTCTGTCCTATCTAATAAAGGCGAA
>JAQNCA010000014.1:24067488-24079371 GCA_029783725.1 Acanthurus tractus
TAGTTTCCTGAGTTAACTTGAGATTAATCGAAAATTAATTGTAAATTTACCCTGCTCTATATGTAACTTAAGATATTCACTGTGCTTCTTATACTCTAATCTGAAAAATTGGAGAGGACAATAATCATCCCTTTGAGGAAATACTCGATTTTTATTTTCATTGGAAAATTCCAAAACGATTACATACTTATACTGTCCAGATACTCTCCAAAAAAACAAAAAAAAAAACAAAACTCAAACCTTGAGGTATTCTCAAACCAATGATCCTAACCATTAAGGTTTACAAATGAAAAGCTATATTTGCTCCTCTTTGGGAGGAGGAGGGGGCTCTCTGCAACAGCGGTATGCTTGCCACCATGTGGTATTTAAGACTGGACGTGCTTCGGTGGATTTAGTTCACATTTCAATAAATACAAATTACTTTTGTTTTGTCCGGTAAACCATCAGGGAAAACTTTAAAGCTAAACTTTTCAAAAATCCCTTTTCTGTATCCATTTCTGCTTTGTAACCGTTTGCAATGTTATTTTAGCGCCACTTCCTAAAACAACTGGAGCTGGCAAGGCACAGACCGTGCGTGCGTTAATCGCGCGTTAAAACAAATGAGTGCCGTTAACGCGTTAACTTCGACAGCCCTAATCTCTACGAATGACATTTGTGCTCACAGTTGTTTGGGTGAAAGGTGTAACTTTTCTGTCCCTACCTCAGCCAGTTCCAGAGGAACAGCAGAGTGGAGATGACTTTGGCTACGTTGTGGCTTTCCGCCTTCTCGGCAGCAGCACTTGGATCCAGACAGTGCTGGCATCACCTGATGCATCAAGATATATTTACAGAAACGACAGCATTGCACCTCTGTCCCAGTTTGAAGTCAAAGTGGGAGTCTACAACAGCATGGGAGAGGGGGAGTTCAGCCACGTCGTCAGAGTGTTCTCTGCAGAAGAAGGTGAGGAGAAAAAAAAAATCATGTTAATTGGACCAAAAAAAATGCTTTCGCTCTTAATTGTGGACATGCATAATTCATGACCTTTTTTTAAAATTAGAGCCCTCTGAGGCGCCATCGAGAGTACAGGCTCGCGCTCTATCAGCCTCTGAGATGGAGGTCTACTGGGAACCCCTTCCCCCTCGGTCCAGCAGCGAGAAGATCATTTCATATGAGGTATGAAAAGTAAAGTTAAATAGTGCATATAGTGCAAAAAGAATACATTATTAGGAAAAGAATTAAAATGAATTTCTACTCCTTCTCAAAGTACAAGTAGGAATTTAATTCTTGATTGGCTGACAGTACAATAAGCTGGTGTTTATTTGAATATAACTGCCGAAGAGTCCAACATGAAAATATTCTTAGGCTAAAACACTGCATGTGTTCAAGCGGCAGATTTCTCACAGGCTAATCCAATGGATGAAGAGGTCTGTTGGCTGCTGTCCCAGTCTCAGACTTCATACCAAGGCTGTCTGAGAGCTGCTATTCCAAAAAAAAGAAAGAAAGTGTGAACATCATTCATCGCCATCCTCTACAAAAAACATTCTCCTGGGACTTGGCTTAAAAAACCTAGATAAAAATAACATTTTCACCTAAACCGGAGATATCTTAAACATGGGTTAGAGGGCGGCAGCCCAGCTGCTGTGAAGCTTTGAGGTCATCATCAGTGTTTGGTGCACACCTTGTTATAAGACACCATGGTTATGTGTTTGTGTGCCAGACAGAGCAGTTAGCACAATATTTATCTAATCAAGATTGTTATAATGATAAATTTACACAATTATCACACTACTATTACCAAATTATCTGAATGCAACATGTGGGTAGCCGTTTG
Organism: Acanthurus tractus; assembly: GCA_029783725.1. Classification (NCBI taxonomy): domain Eukaryota; kingdom Metazoa; phylum Chordata; class Actinopteri; order Acanthuriformes; family Acanthuridae; genus Acanthurus; species Acanthurus tractus. Next base: position 24,069,300 of record JAQNCA010000014.1, read on the forward strand.
TTCAGATTCTCACAGGGACAAGCTTCTTCTAAACAGTTTGCTAAGTTTTTTATGACATATATTCTAATTAATTTATTTGAAGTTAAATAGCTTCTAAATAGCTCCCTTTGAGGGGGTTGACTTGGGTTTCAGAGGCTGGGCAGCAGGCACAGCTTGTGCTGCACAATGCTTTAACAGTCAGTAATGTGTCACTTTGGTTTCTATTTTTTTGAAAAAACTGCAAAATAAGCTGTTGTCATCACATATCATACTGTGGAAGAAAAGATGCTGAGTCTGCCTTTTGAAATGGAGGCTTTGACCACTGTTGAGTGCCTATACCAAGAGTTTGTCATTTAAGGACATATGCAAGATATTTACTTGAAGACACGTCATTCCGTACCAAATAATGATTCAAAAAAAATGAAGTAATTGATCAGGGCAGCACTTTACTGATTAGATCAAATTCAAAACATTTGATGCTGGTGAAGAGAGGTGTGAGAAATTGGCAGAAAACACTTTTCCCACTTGCACATCCAGCTGTTGGCTAATCCAGTGACCTTTTGAGATATGATTAGACACTGAAGTTGCTTTGGCTGTAACCAAACCTAACAGTATTTTTTTCCCGGAGGATGTGTCTAAATAATTATCAGTTATTATCAATAATTATCATTTATTATCATTAAATTACTATAATTTATTTTGCTATTTGACCCTAATTGTTCAAGTCCTGAGCTTGAAAAGGCCCATTGACAAGTGGTTTCTCATATTTGGTTGGACCAACATTTGAAGATATCCAAGTGTGAAATAATTGAAAGTCCTCAAGTAAAAGGTCATCTGTGGATGTTTGGAGAAGAGCTTTTCAAGAGTTGAAGTGTCAAACTAAACTGTATGCTTCAGGAAAAGTAACTTCAAACAACATTTTGATTTTTTTTTAACTTCTGTAATGCATCTAAATGTAGAGACTGATGTTACCTGTCGATCGTGATACTCTCACCTGTTACCAGTGAAGCCATTTGCCTGTGAAATGTTCCAGACAGGTGTTTGTGAGCATTTCACAATTTTCCTAGTGTTTGTTGCCCGTGTTGTTGCCCCCAAATTCTTTAAAAAATGTTGCAGACATCAAACTTGGGATAGGCATTTATTTGCCTTTTTGATGACTTTTGATTGACAGATTGATTGATTTGATGTAAAAAAAAAAAAAAAATGCTACATTTTGTTTTTTTTATTTTTTACACACATAACCCTCTGTCAATGTGCGTGAATAAATTCAAAGTTTGGCAAGCCTTCCATCCCCTTGCTAAGCTGTGATTGGACAATTGCTGCCAGGGGAACAGGATATGCTTTAAATACTGTGGCCTACTGTTTAGCACTGCAGGCTTAACAACTTCTCCCCTAACCTTTTTTTTTTTTTTCAACTGGCTTCAATGCCGAAATTCTGTCTGACTGAATGAATTTTTTTAATGTAAATATTTACACTCTTTACATGCACACATTGATATTGTTCAAACACTGGTGGTATGATGCACTTTCCTGCCACTGTCTCCATAAGACTTTAAGATGCAGCAAGACAGCTTAAGACTCCTCAGATCCCTCTCTTTCATCCTTCTTTGAGGATGTGTTTAAAGTCTTAGCAGAGGTGGTGAAAAAACTGTTAAGTTTGCTCAGGTATTTTAGATCTTTTTCCCAAGTGCTGGTAAAACTGCTATAATTTAACTGCTAGTAGAAAAAAAAAACAAACACCCTAGATGCATCTGTTATCAGCATCTCCAGGCCCTGTCGCTAATCTGCCTCTCCCAAGGAAGATCCCTGAAAACCTGCATGCAGCCAATTGAATAAGTACCTACACTCAAACCATCTGTTTGACATTTTCCTGTCTGTTTTTCTCTGTCTCGAGTTAGGGTCATAAATGATCTCCCTACGAAATACAGATTCTGACAAGCTCCTTATCCTCATACTCTTCTCTCCTAGCTACTTTTGGTACAGCTGATTGTCAGATACAATTTTCTTTGGTAGTTTAAAACTGTGGGTTGGACAGTTTCTGCCTTTTTTCCTTCTTCTTTTAAGCGAAGCCCTACACAAGTACTGCTGCAGCATATTGAAGGCTAACACCTATATTAATCTACATCTTTCATTGACAAACTCCTTGAAGTGAATGCAAAATGCCGGTCATGAGGCTGTGATGTGTGTGCCATAGTACTTAATGGTATTCTCCTGCCACCTTACTTTACAAGAGGAAATTGACTAAGGAAATTGGTTGCGATTGGACTTGTCTCCACTTAACTGATTTGCAAAGAGCTTAAAAATGAAAGAGACAAAGGTAGGCAGTATGGCTGCATGTGTGTGGTAACCCTATGTCTTTGTTTCAGGTTCTGTTCTGGGAGAAAGGATCTGAGCAGAGTAAAGCACAGACAGTCAGGACCATAAACACCTCAGCCCTGATCTCTGGCTTAAAGGGTAGCACCGTCTATCTAATCTCAGTCAGAGCCCAAAACAGCGCTGGACTCGGACCCTGCAGCCCTGCATTAAACATCACCACAAAGAAACCACGTAAGTGCACATACATAGGACCCGAAGAATGCGCTTTGTTTTATTGTCTGCTTAACCTTTTTCTTAAATCCTCTTCACTTATGGTAGATGTCTGTAGATTATAGAAAGGTATGACTACACTGCTAGTCAGGAGAGAGGGAATAACTAGAGCAACAAGTTACTTTTTCACAATACACCTTACATATAGAGCCTTGAATTTATGCTAGCATCTGCTCCAACAAAGACAAAAAAGTTGTTTTGGCAGTATTCTCTATGGCTAGAGTTTGTCATTAAGTTGAAATTGTAGAAAAGTGTTGATAACTTAGCCTGTGCCAAGTCTGTGCGGAAAACCACCTCAGTACTGTCCTCCCTGTCGTCACACTGGCCTCATCAATCTCACGAAACCATTTCCAATGTGAACTTCCAGTCAGACAAAAGCAGCTAAAACTAAAATTAGCTACACGGAGCAACAAGTCCCTCCTTAGCTGTTTTTTTTTGACAGAAAACATAAAAATGCACTAGCAAATAGCATATTATCTTCCTTTTTATGAAAACTTGAAATGTGCTACATAATACTAAGGTTTTATTTTATGATCATTTTCTTATTGTTAGAAATAACAAATTATAATAAAACTGCTCTCAGAGGATTGTAGGTCAGGACAGCCAGATAAACATACATTGTTGACTGGCATACTTTAAAATGGTACTGGTACTGAATGGTACTGCATTTCTTGTAATATTAAGTTAATGTAGGCAAACGGTATTGAAGCAGTTATTAGGACACAATCTTTGTATGCACAGTGCTCACATGTTTGTTACTTCTGCAGTCAGACTCAAACTGTGCAACAATAGCTTTCATTAAATGTAGTTTTACTCTTTAGATGGCATTTTCAACTGCTCTCATTGCTTAACCAGCAACTGACATCTCATGTACTGACTTAACCAGGTGAGAGTTCACCTTTTTTTAGCTCCTACTCGCTCACTGTTTGTACAAGTGCTTACATACGGCCGACAATTCAACAGCTTACACATGTGATTAAATGGAGAGTTCACACGCTGTGTGCGCTCACGCTTCACAGACTTTCACTGCTTCCTGTTCTAACACATTACAAATGATATACCAGTTTCTCACAGTGCTTACTTTCATCTTCCTCTTCAAAATACTTAAGAACTTTAACTTCAGCTGACATTTTTATGACATGATTTTACTTGCAACAAGTTTACTTCACTTTAGCAAATTCCACAAACAATTTATTTGTGTTTCTGAAGTGTTTTTTAGTGTGGCCAGTTGGCAGAAATGCCAGAGCTGTGCCATTCCAAAATGTACTGTTCTCTGAAACTTTCAACATTAAAATAATTTACTGATAAAAAGAAAATTAGTATGTATTTTGTTTTATTGGTAACAAAAACTTGATAGTAAGTTATTGACTTCTCTCTCTGATTAAGTTGGCTTCAATATTTTTTCCCAGGTTATATTCACACACACTTACAGTGCAACTGCTTTTTCTACTCCCTTTCTCTTTTGTATTTTTTGGAAGCACAAGGTGATGTGTGTCTTTGTACTATTTACACAGTCAAAAGTTGTTTTAACAGTGAATGTGTGAGGAGAAATAACTTCCCATTCACAGTGAAGAAGACTGGAAATATTGTGTGCAGAAGAATCTCTAACATCTGTGTTAAATGTTTTGTAAACAACATTTCCAAATGTGATAGTTGTGTGAAACAAAAGACAACTTTTTGTGTCGAAACAAAAATCATTAAAAAAACAGGAAGGTTTATTTTTTTTCTCAAGTCTGCCTGGAAAGAGAGACTTTTATTTCTGTGGGGCTAATTTAGCTGAAACTTTAGAACACAAGATGAGGTCAGTGAATTTGTCCCAATTACTTAAACAGAAAGCTGGAGAATTTTTTCTATTAATACTCAATATGAACAGCAGAAATGTTAAAGCACAAGAAATATGTTTTCGTGTTTCATATATCCACCTGACTATTGTTTTGAGACGGACACTAAAGAAATCCTACCCCTCCTTGCAGTTGGTGACAGACACTGTGATCACAGCATTTGCATTCAAATCTTTTGGCATAAATGCATTAAATCAATGGAAACAAACAGTTTTATAATAGTTGTCATTACTAGTCATGGTAGGAGTATTTATGTAATGATTGGGATAGAATGTTTCAATAAATTCATTCATTTATTTTATCTATCATTATAAAACCTTCCTAATCAGGCTGCTCTTAATTTAGTGTACACACTCCTCTGTCCACTTTAACTGACAAGGCCTGTTATATTGTTTTCAGCTGTACTGTAAGTCAGATCTACACTTATCTCCGCAGCTGTTTGATGAACTTAAAGACAGTGATATGTTGATAACCAGAATGGGCTTGTAAATCCCATTTTAAGACTATCCAGCTCACCCAACTCCCAAGCCTCTCCAGGTCACTGCCCACCCCTCCTGCAGGTTAGCCCTGCTGGTTTTCTCTGAGAGCTGTGGTCAGCTGTCCAGTTGGTCATGTTCTTTATCGTTGCCTCCTTTCTCTACTTCCTAGAGAAGCTTGCAGCCTTAAATTAGGTAGCTGCAAAAAAAAAAAAAAAAAATTCCCCCTGTGTTTTGTCAGATTCCTGTTTATCTTAGCCTGACTCACTTACTTCTACAAAAGGACAGCCATCACAACAAGCAGTAAAAGCAGTTTTGCTGCTTTAAGTTCCACTTTTCATTTCATCCTTCTAGGCCAGGTTTTAGGAAAATAAATGAGGTTATCAGAAAGGCTGCATTTTCGTTTTTGTTTTTCTTTGACCTCCATTTGTTTCACAAGATTGAGGAGAACCTGGTATGAAATGCATTCTAATGCAACACTGGATGATTGCATCAAGGCAGACTGCAGAGTAAATTTAGAGAACACAACTGATGCCCTATGTTTATCCATTCATTTGTGAAACTTGTGTCTTTATAATTACATATCTTGCAGCTCCAAGTCAGCCTCCAAGGAATATTGAGTGGAACCTGACAAACTCAAAGATCTTTCTAAATTGGGAACATGTCAAGGCGATGGAAAATGAGTCTGAGGTGACAGGATACAAGGTGAGTTTGTCAGAGTAATAGCAGAAACTCCAGAACTGGGGAAACAAATAAAGCCTCAGCAGCTGTCATCCCAATAAATGGCTTTCTCATTGCAGTGGAAAGATAGACCTCAGCATTCCAGTGTTACATTATGGATCGGCCCTGTCTGGCCTTTCAAAATTAAAAGATCTGTTCCAGGTGATAAAATGAAAGGCATCACGCCACAGAGCGAATTCGTCTTCTTTTAAGCATGAATTATATCTGATCCACTTTGCATAGCCGCGTGGAAACAACCCTGTTTTTGATAATATTTTTCTACACACACTATGTGTGTGTGTGTATGTGATTGATGACTTTTAAGCCTAAGGCAAAAGGAGATGAGTTAATCAACTTTTTGGGCACAGTTTTCATCAATCTAGGCACAAACGCAGCTCTGAGTCCTGTGTGTTGGAAGCAAGTGTAGGTATGGCCAATTTTTGGGGGGATTTGGTGAACGCAAACACAAGCATATCAGATGTGCTTTATATACATTAGTAAAGAAAGAAATTGATGATAAAAAGGTATTTTGATAACCTGCAATTGTCACCAATAGAATCAGCTCCTGCTATTCCTGTTACAGCTGCTGGTGTACAGCCTGTTGTCAAATTTATAATGACTAAAGAAGGAGCAGTCAGCCACCACCGGCTAACTTTAAGCAGGAAAGAAATGACATACTTGTCCAGGAGGTTCAGGCTCCTTCAGTGTGAAAGTGGACAAAAGAACAATCATCGAGGTAACTTATATCAGGTGCTTGAATGATGTTTAGGAGTGAGCATAAGTAATTTACACACTCTCAAAGCTCCTAATGCTACTCGTTTATTAACAAGAGGGATAAAGAGCAAAGCACTTGAGACGGCACTGATGTTGTGAAGCTAATATATTAATGCCATCAGAAGCTTTAAGTATGCATAATTTCATCTTCAGTCACTTAAAAAAACAGCGTTAAATGCTGTGATGGCACCTTGTCACACTCTGTGGCCTTTTACAGTTGAGTAGATTACTGAACCAGATGAGTAAGAAAAGGCTTGAGGGTAACTGTGTCTTATCACACACACACTATCTGCCTGATAGTCTATGCCTATTCAAATCCAATATTCAATGGACAAGAGTTGACTTGCTTTTCTATTATTTACTGATTCAGATGACTGCATATGTTGGATAAGAACCCCCTTCAGCTTTGCCAAACCGCAAATGCACTTGGAATTGGCTTCAACTTGAGTTCTTATGAGACTAGGTCCCTTTGAGTTTTTAAGCAGAAAGTTTGAATTTAATTAATTTGTGATATTTCTTTTTTGGGGTAATTGGAAATTTCAGCAGTATCTTAGTTAACGTAAAAAATGAACAGCCTTATGCAGTCATCCAGGCATACAGATTTGACCTTGTTCAGGAACTATCCCGTTTAACTGGCACTGTTAGACTTCTGTCTCTTCTTTAAGAGTGAGAGGAAGCTCAATTTTCGCAATATTTATAAGTGATGATAATAATGATTTGCAGTGACCAAAATTTACTCCACCTCTACATCGGCCCATGAACTTATCAATGACCAGCAATTATTTTTTATACTCCAGATATATACAACTCACCACCATGTAACGATAACTCTTTCGTGAGGCTCCGCTGTCAGTACAGTGACTGTAGACAGGAATGGTTTAATAATTTGGCAAAGGCAGTTAATTAAAAGTGAAATTATGTGACATATTTTTTATGTTTTTCAAACTAAATTGACAGTTTGGCTCTCTTTGCCACATAGCTTCTATTCAACCATAAAAACAAAACAGTATGTTGCTTTTTGATGAAGATGAAATTGAAACATTAAATGTTTAAAAAGGAAATCTGAGTCCTGGTTTGAAAAGGCTGTGCTACTCGATGCTGAGTCACTGGGGCAAATCAGCACCTCACAAGGCATTTTGAATTCATTATCTCCTCCAGGGAGAAGTGTGTAACCAAAATCCAGCTGCACACACACTCCTCCTGCCTTTGGTGCCTGATTCTATTTTTTAAACACATTAATTCAATCTGTTGAATAAAGTCATACAAGAGGTCAAGTTTTCATGTCTGACTGTTGTGGCCAAAGAATAATTTGTTCACCCCAGGATCCAAACTCTCTCTTTTCCAGGTTGTGTATCGTCAGAACTGGCACGGCAGGACTACAGTACTGGAAACCAACAAGACCAGGGTGCAGCTGCAAATCCCTTCTGGAGATGACTACCTCATTGAGATCAAAGCTCTGACCGAAGGGGGCGATGGCACCAGCAGTGGCCCCATCCGCATACCAAAGATGTCCAGTAAGTTTCAAATACACTGCAGCATGCAAATGATTGGAGTTGGAATTAAGCAGAGAGCCAGTGGGATGGGTGCACTCTGTGTAACTAATCCTCTGTGTGACTGATACTGTTTATCAGCTTTACTGTAGCTCAAACAAGGCACACACATAGAATACACTTAGAAATTACACTAAAACTTCCTTATAAGACTAGAAAGATGAGACAGAGACTATACGAAATGATCTCTGCCTTCATCATGTGTTTTTGGTCTCTTTGTCTGTCTGTGTTTGGCAGAGTATTTCAAAAAGTAATTAATATATTTTCAGTAGTCGTTCACAAAAAGTTCTGCATAGGCCAAGTAAGAGGTTATTGTATTTTTGGTCAAATAGTGAGTAAAACTTGAATTTTTTTTGCTGATAATTTATGTTAAAAAAATCTGCTGTTTTTCTCCTGGTGCCTATTGTACTCTGTGTGCCAGCATAAGCACAATAAACAATTTTATTACCATAATTTATTACACTTAACAATGAAAATATGCTATTTTTGACAATATGTCATTCTGGATTATTTATCATAAGTATTACTGTTGCATTTTACTCATTGTTGGTGTTAATTTTGTTTTTGTCCCAGTCATACTGTTGGTTGTATTTGTCGAAGAAGAGCATAATATTATAAGAAAACTTTAATAGGGAAAAGGAACTAGAATATCAAAAAGTGGGCATTATACTAAACAATGAGTAAATACGATATATTTAACCAAACTGAATGGATTTGAGATAAAAGCCTGATGCCATCTGCAGTTGAGGTAAATTAACGCCCTGAACACTATTTGAAGAAAATCAGTATTATTTTTACCTCAGCACATATGTCCTTGTAGAAAGATCAAATTGTCGAGTGGATTTAGGTGTATGCAACAATTAGCATGGTAACTTTATACCATGTGACTTAGATGCACATATTGTTTTTTAAAATCATAAATTTACATCAAAATGAAACCTTTGCAGAGATGTTATGTCTTTTTCTATCAGACAATATTATCAACACACTTTTTTTTTGTCTTTCTAGGTCTTAACTCAAAAGGATGTGTGTGCCAGGTTTCACTGCAAATTTACCCTTTCATGATGTTTTTTCTACATTCTCTGTTGCTTTTGTAGCTTCGCTATGCCTTTAAATTTAGCTCTGGACATCAGAATGAATAAAGTTAATGATTCACTTCAACATGTCAGATTTGTGGAATAAGCAGCCAACTAAGAGTTTCTCAACCACTTTTTTGGAAACCAAAACTGCATGATGGGAACATTCTGACAGGTTGTCAGATGCCCACACATCTGTGGCTGGACTGTTACTCTTAGGCAACAACATAGTTTGAAAACAGTTTTATCTGCCTATTTTCAGGACCACTGCAATCCTCCAGAATGCACGCGTTTGAAGAACATACAAAAACGATTTCCTTATCTGTTATTTTGAAATGAATCACAGGTTCATGTGCCACTTCCTCCTTTCCACTGTCTGTTTAATCTATTTTGCCTTGACTTCCGAGTTATTTCTTGGCTGTGATGTCTATGAATGTTACGGATCAAAAGGTAAAAGCTTCACTTAATTTATATACTGAACACACCATTTGAAGAAGAAAAATCATTTCTTATTTCCTAATTTATTCTGGAGCATTTGGACTTAAAGTGTTAATCCTTTATATGAAAAACAAATGCGCTTGTAGCCATTTACAAATTTTCATTGTTGGTGGAGACAAAATGACCCTACCAATGAATAAAAAATAAATAAATAAATAAGGAGTTATGCTTTTTGAGCCTTTCAGCAGGCCACAGCCCCCATAGATCATACAAAGAGTGTCTATTGGATATTTTTATTTGAGTTTTACCAATAAAACCAATTTGCATATTGTCCAGGATGCACAAGTACATCCATGGGGACTGAAGCATGCGCTCTGTGTGGTAACAGCAAACAGTGGTTCATCCCTCTATTTCATCACAGCTAAAACATGATAATGGATACAAACCCTTATCATCCGATTATCATTTGTTTGAAGTTATTGTAAATTATTTAGCATGTTTGTGCTTGTATGTGTGGCGTGCCTTACATTACCTGGGGGGGGGGGGGGGGGGGGGGGGGGGGGGGGGGGGGGGGGGGGGGGCGCGGGGGGGGCGGGGCGCGCCGGCGGGGGGCGGGGAGGGAGGGGGGGGGG
>JAQNCA010000014.1:24118133-24136785 GCA_029783725.1 Acanthurus tractus
TCATTTATGTAGATAAATATCAATATTTTTACTTCCCATCTTCCTTTCCTTTACCTCATCAATATTTAGACTATATATATGTAAGGCATCAGTATAACTATAAAACAGCCATCTGCATTTACTATAAAACATTAACTGCATTTAAAGACTTTAGTCCACGTGGTTCTCATAAATCTGGACTCATTATTTAAACCAAATTTCACTGCAATCACCTACTGAGATTGTTTAATTACTCCGCCCTCAGAGCTACACAGGTTACATTATAAAAAATTACATCGATGTAGCACAGCTTTAATATCTGCATCATGATTAGTTTCAACAAATACATGTCTTAAATGCAAACATTGGAATTAACTTTTATAAAAGGGATATGACACAGTTTCGCTCAACCAACCATACCTCTACAGCACTGAGGAAAGGTCTAGGTGTACCCTTAACCTTGTCATTCTTCTATAGCTAATTAAAAAAAAAAAATATTTGTTTGTGTTCGTTTGGAACAATCATAGATATCTTGGGCAGAACTAAGTCAAGGATCACCACTGGTGTCTTTAAAAAATAGTAACACTGAGACAGCGAGAGTGGAGGAAAATGCAGTATGAAATTGTCCCTCTATGACAGATTTACACCCACAGTCTGCATCCGGTAAGTTAGAGTATGTTTAGCATGAACAGAAGCAAAGTAATAACAGATGCCCTGCCATTATAAAATACAAATAGAGAACAATACTCACATGATAATACCAATGGAATTGGAGTGACTATAGCAAACACTGTATGGAAAATTGTCAATGATGCATCGCCTCTGCTTTCATCTGTGCCATCTCATCGGATTCACCTCACAAACCCTGCTGCTTTCTGTCAACTTATTTAATATAAGATAAGAGCATATCTCCACTCAGCAGATATACAGGTAATTTAGCCCACAAGACGGTAAAAGAGGTTTCTTGTCTAGTTGATCATTGAGGCAGAAAAAATGTGGATTTGGTGTTTGTTCCACAAATGTCACAGGTTTTCAATGTGGGCATGTTGTACATGCCTTAAAAATGTATCAACAGAAGTACATTCAAAGCATTCACACATTAGCAGTGCCTGCGCTGTGCAGCCCCAGCATGACCTTAAGATCTGCTTTCACTCAGAGGTGATTCACTGCTTTCAGCACTGCAATACAGAGAGAGAAATGCGAACGACAGAGCCACTAAAACATGCAGAGTTCAATCTGACCCATTCAATCTGACCCATTCAGTGGTTCTCTTGGTTTCATCAGAACTGTCTCTTTTAGTTACACAGACTAGAGTTTTTGATATCCCATTCGTTGCAGCCTTGTGTTAGTTCAAATGTATGGACTCATTAGTGCAGCGTTACAGTTGCAGCTTTTTAGATTTCCCCTCAGGTTTCTGTGTTTGGCATTGAAAAAAAAAAGAGTAGAAAAGAAATATTTCAACAAAGAATGTCTGCAAACTTTGGCAAGAAACATATATTGAACACAAATAAGACAGGTTGTCTAATCTGTCAATCATGTTTGAGGATAATTAAAGGATTTTACAACAATGATATATGAAGGTTTTACCATAAAGATTTATGATGACATTTTCTCACTGCAGTAATTGTTGATATTTGGGAACATGATAACATCAGTAAAATCAATATATGACTGTCAGATGGGTAAGAAACAGGTGATCAGACAGGTTGAATAGAAACATTGCCCTCAGACATCAAACTGAATTCAAACTGATTTGTACTTAACTGAAAACCAGATATGTCGATTTAATCCCTGATCAAACAGAATGTGCAAAATGATCAAAACAAATGTGCAATAAATTTAAACCAGAACATTGGACTGTAAACTCTGATACATGGTTTAAATGGGCAGTTTGTCATTATTTTGCAATTTTCTATTGATTAAAGTTCAACTGAGGCTTTAACTGATATGACAGGTGTGCAAGACCTCAGTGTCAAATTTATCAGTGCAGTCATACCATAGATGAGACAGCATGTTAGTGTTATGTGTTAAATAAGAAAAATAATTACAAAACAGATAAGTTGGAGTTGCCTAAGCAAGAACTTTACTTTCAAAAAATGTACAGAAACATTTTACAAACAGCAAAGTACAAGCGCTCTGTAGGAGAGTAAATGTACAAATTTTTTATATCAAAAAATAGTACATTACAAAACTTGCTTTCATTCATTCTGCAGTCAAGTACCAGAGGTGTGGACGCGATTCACATGATTTGGACCCGAGTCAGACTCGAGTCACGAATTTGATGACTTTAGACTCGACCTGAGAGAATGTTAAAAGACTTGCAACTCAACTTGGACTTGAACAGCGATGACTCGTGACCTCACTTGGACTTGAGCCCTTTGACTTGAAAAGACTTGCTACTTTCACCAAAACACAAAGATTAAAATGTATGTCATCAAGGTATGCTCTGCATCTCTCTCTCCCTCTGTGTGCGCATTTGTGTGTATGTCTGCAAGCTGCAGGCACAGCATCCAATCAAATTACAATCATCCAATTTTAGGACAACAACCAATGAAAAAGACATGGTAATTAAAGCCCCAGTTTGAAAAATGCCACCAAAGATAGTGTCGTTCGGGTACGAAAGTTATGAGGTGGTTGATAAAAAATGGACTGCAGTTTGCAAAACATGTGGGTCGAAGATTACAGACGGAGAGGCAACAACTTCAGCTAACGTTAGCTTTTCGGCTAAGTAACTGTGCTAGCTGTGTAGTTATTGGGGCTGTAAACTTAACATTGCATTGCAAACACAATGATGATCTGTTGCATCCACTGCGGGTTCACTCCCCGACTCATAGTTTAAAATGTAATGTGAAAAATGTGAGCACTACCGCGGGTCCTTCATCCCATCAACTGTCACTCTTTAACAGCACGACTTAATGTAGCACTGTTTTGTCTGCTGTATAACTCATTCACTTCCCTACCTTGTGCAAAACTGTATGTTCACTGTATATACACTGTTTGTTTGTTTTTTTAATCTCTATGTAATATTTATTCCACACTGTATCTCACTGTAAACATCTCTGCTGTTTTTATGCAATAAGTAAATGTAATCATTGCTTACATTGCTTAGCATTTACATTGCGTAGTATTTCTAATGCTGCACATCATGTGTGTATTTTACAACTCTGTGCACAATTATCCTGCACAGCATCAAGTATATACCAATGTCAATGCCCATATATCCACAGCTCTCCCATATAAATGTACAAGGGATGAGAGATGAAATAGTCTCGTGTGTATAGCCCTGCCCATTTAATACTTTACAGAATATATTTTCTTATATTTGCATATTTACATATACAAAAAAACTTGAAAACTTTGAAAAAATTGAAACTTGCAAAAAACATGCTTTTGTCTTATTAAGTGTTCCATGTTCAGTATGTTATTGACCATTTTTAGATCCAGTATTTCCATTTTTTTTTCTTGACTGCTGCAGAAATATTGTGATGCAACATGGCAGACTCCATAAAGACAACTGATTCCTTTGTATGTTTGTTGCAGATGTCAAATTTTAAATTTCTTTTGCAAACTAGTGAAAGTTGATACTCTTAGTGGAAAATAATAGGTACTTATGATTGTACAGCACCTTTGTACGCTTCCTTATTCCAAGTAAACTAGGATTGAAAAACTAAAATCAACTGAACTGAAAGACTGAACCATGCCAGTCTTTCTATATTAAGACTGGTTTTGTCTTATTAAGTGTTCCATGTTCCGTATGTAATTGTTTTAGTTTGACATATTATTTTTTATTAGCATTTTGTCAATGGATCCTGCAGGTTTAGGTGCATGATTTAGTGACACAGAACACTACGTTCACTGTGATTATTTTGGCTGTATCATAAATTGGTGCATGTGAGTTGACGGGGAAAACCGTCTCTTGCAAAACACAATTTAGAAATCCCAGGTGCTGCTGAACACTTATCATCTAACTCCAATGCTTGAATCTGGTCTGGAAGCTGATGTCTTGTCACCTCCCCTCTCTCCATCGTACTGTCACTTTTCACTGAAATTTTTCAAACAAAGTAGAATCTCTCTAAAAATAACCTTTCAGAAAGCTCTTTTTTCTGAATGCTAGGGGCGTTCCTAGGGCATAAAGCTCCTTTGGGAGAATATTTCAGAAAATTCTGCCTTGCATGTCTTATGAGTTTTGAACAGTGACATGTAGATAATTTTTCAGAACATAGAAATACCTACTTTTCTAACCTGAAAAGTATTCTACCTGCTGTAGAGCGATTAAGCAGGATAATTGTAGTAATCACCTCAAAAGTGCATGGATTGGTGAATCCTTTGAGGGTTCAAATCCTTCAGAGGACTTGCAGGACACCAAGACCATTGTAAAATAAAAAGGAATGTACTGAACTTTAGGTCATAGTTACAACAATCTTTTCCCATTTATATGCTAGGTCCTTTTCTCTAGTTATCTTCACCTCTCCACCCCGCTGTTTGTCCAATCTCCCAAGGACAGGTTAAGATGACATATATGGCATTAGTTGTTCTATCCAAAGTGTTATATCTATGCTGTCCTAAATCCCAACTCTGTTGTGAATGCAACTTACCTTCTCAGACAAAGTGTTGGGTAGTTATGTTGTCACACCATAAAATCACCATAAAATTGGTGGGTCTCATTATAAAATGCAATGTTAATAATGCACAGGTCTCATAAGATCTGTTGGTCAGGAGTCCTGCGGTAATAATTTCACCTCTATAAAGATGTTTTACTGTAAAGGGGGCTGAAATATAATCTATATCACCTGTGGGCCATTATCCTTTCTCTGATCTAACCAAGTGCTTTAATTTACCTAAACTTACACAATTTTTAGCTGTTATGTTCATAGTATACACTCAAATATATATCATATATTTTTATTGTGGTTATTTGGGTTGTTTAATAAATTGAAGAGGAGAGCATTCTTTCTGTCAAGCCATTTTAGTTTTTTTTTTACATCCTTCATTGGCCATGCAAAACAACTGAACACATAGAACTCTTTATCACATATAACCCCTTATCAAAAAAGCTGGAATTGCATCTCTTTGGTGATGCCTCAGATGTCTGATGATAGTGATGATGATACTTCTGGAAGCTGGTTGTCGATATGAATCAGTCAGTAGGTTGTGAATTTTCAGGCATATCAGCTAGTTGCATATTAAAGAGCCTAGCAAATATATTTCAGTTCCTTCTGTCTATCTTTCATGTCCTGAACCCTCTTTTCAAAAGCCTGTAGAAGTTTTGCAAACTCACCAGCATGTTCAGATCTCACAGCAGGCTTTGTTCTTCAAGGAGCAGGAAAATACAAAGTATACAGTCTTTTTAGTTTTATCTGCCACAGCCTTTAATTTGCTCAAAATGATTATAAATTTGAAAGTGGAGGATGTAGCTGGCAGGGACCTTGGAGTTTGACATGCAGCTGAGAGAGACTTGGTCATGTCCACCATTAAATCACACAACCACTTAGTTTAACTGAGTTCCACAACAGGAGACAAACACTTATCCAAACACTTTGGAGCAATTTTACCTTGTCCAATGCTATAAGTTCTGCAGCAGCAACAAAGCAATAGGTTGTTGGCTGTAGAGTCCGCATTCCCCTCTTTCATTGATTTAGTTGCAGTCTAATGTTGGCTTTTCTTATTTCAAGTGACTTTGGTCACAGTTAAAATGAAAATGAGTTGTAATACAGTTTTATTTACACATAGCTACATGTAAGTGTCTCCATCAGTCAGATCACAAATCTGATTGAAACCCCCTTTGGTTTTCCAAGGTGACATACAAATAAGAGACACACTCCATTCCTGCATTCCTAATAAACCTTAAAACCATTCAGTTCTGTCTCATTTCCAAGACATCAATACCAATTCTTTGTCAAGCCCCTCTTCATCTTATGCAGACACAAAAGACCCTTGAGCATCTTTACGAGACACACTGGGCTTTAAACTCCATTGTGAGTCCATCAGTGTCAACAGTAGAAGCTCATAGGCACTGCATCATCCAATATAACATACAGAGCAACAAAAAGTGTGGGCTGAGTGGTGAGTTACACACAGGACCTTTGCCCGCGACAGATTCCCCTGCAAAACCAAAGTGCAAACCAACACTCCTTTTCTGAATCAATCCATACTGCAACTGTTTCCACCACCTTGTCTGTCCATATGAGCATGAAAGGGTGTGACAAAAACATTCAGATTTGAAAACCTACTGAAACTGGCTTGAGCTCTCTTTGGTTACTGCCAAAAATAAGAAAGAGAAGAACTGCACTTTGTAAAACTTGTATTACTAAATTATGGTTGTTTTGTATGTTTGCCTGAAACTACATGATTACTGTGTTCTTAATTGTTCCTCATTAATTAGTTAATTAGTTTAGAGAGAAACACATGGAAGCTAATGCAGCGTAAAAAGTTGCAGAAACATCAGCAGAGGAGGAAACTGAGAGTGAGGGAGTGTAAAATTCAAACCATTGCCTATCAAAATGTGTGAGTACATCTCCTATATAATCCATTTTGCTCTGCACATAACTAATACTTGGAGTGTCTTCTCCATTAAGGCCAAATAGTTTCATCTTAATGCAACTTTCATCTCTCAGAATTGTTTATATTCCAAGTATGTGGTCATTAAGCCCCACTGCTGACCAGTAAATGCTCCTGTGGAAAGCTAACATGCCTGCTGGGATTTCACAATCTACATACAGAAGAAATATGGAGCTATAAGTGAGTGTCAGCTGGTTTGTAAACTCTGCATGTCTAGTAAGAGGATCTCTGTTAGCATTAAAATCCACAGTTTGACTGTGTAAAAGTCAAGTGGGACACAAAGGGCAGAGGTACATGCTTGCAAAATCTTTATACTAAAACAAGAGTTTCAGTTTGCTGGATTTAACATTCACTTCTACACTAAGACAGCCTCATTTAGACAGCATTGTCCTGTGGTGTAGCTCTTGGCCAGAGAGGCATGAATGTTTAATTAGCACATTATTAAGTTGAAATTTCTATATCATCGTTTAGTTTTTGAGCTGACTCACATTTTTTTCTTCTGTCTGAGACTTTTTTTCATTCAAATGCATGCCAGACACAAGACAGTGTGCAGTTTTTTGTTGAGTCATTGTTCCTTTTTTTAGCTCTATCCTCACACATTTATCATTGGCAGTATTGTTTTAAACTTTTATTGGTAATATAGACTTTGGCAATGAATTAGTACAAAGAGTGAGGCATAAGAGAGAACAAAGGCTAATTACTTCTTATCTACCTTGAAGTCCAGCTCTTTTTCACAGCTGTTAATATAACCCTCCTATATGATTAAATTCTGTGATATGCTACATAGGACAACTTCATACTGGTTTAGTAAACAGAGACTTCACAAACAATAACTAATGAGAGAGCACTGCGTGTCTGGCCTCGACAATCCAGGCATTTATGTGTCTCTTTATTATATCCTCTTCCTCTTCCCTTTCCTGCATGCATTTCCTTATTATGCACTTCAACTGGAGCGAGATTGATTAGGATGTGGCCAGAGCACAGGTCAATTCCATTTGCTCCTCAACAACAGTAATGCCTACAGTACTCCGTGGCTGACTGTGGCTCTTTGTGTATGAACGATTTGTACTCTAAATTGTCTCTGTGGAACATTCACTGGCGTGTGCTTAATGGACCATGATGATAGTCACTTATCCTCAGCAGACGCTTGTGATATGTTTAAAATAGGGATCTAGTGATTGAAAGAGTTTTGCATCTCCTTGGAGTCGTCATTTTGAAGAAATAAAAAACACTGCTGCTGTGACCTGTGCAGTTATGGTAATATAATACATTGTAATAAATACTGGAAACAGTAAAGTTGAGGTGGTTACATGTGTGTGTGTGTGTGTGTGGGGGGGGGGGGGGGGTCTGCCATGCAAAGGCCTACATTAAATTAATAGGAAAAAACTACTACATTAAATTAATAGGAAAAAACTTTGGTCATGCAATCTTCTAGTACAACATGTGTGACCCATGCAGGATTCATGACACATCTGTATGCACAAAACCATGAATAGCCAGAGCAAACATTCTTCTTCAAATCAGAGAGTGAAAATGGAAGCATGAGTGTGAAGAGGAGTAAAGTTTCACAGTTACAATCATAACTGTTTATGCATAGTTTGACAACTATGTATGCACAGTTATGATTGTTTATGCATAGTTTGACAACTATGTATGCACAGTTATGATTGTAGAGATATACCCAAATATGTACACATTATATAATGTAATCACAAACAAGGGAGAACAACATGTTACACTGCAAAATGCTTGTGAAAAACACTCTAAAAAAGTGAAAAGTAAAAACTACTTGCTGTGTGTTCAAACGTCTGCCTGAAATCTCTCATTCTGTATTTGAGCATAAAAACCACAGAGACCTGCATTGATTAATTCTGTCTCTCACAGTATCTGGAAGGGGGTTCCTCTCTTGATGTATCACTGCATCACTCATCCTCTTTCTGTAGAGACTTCTGCAAACTCTTCATGAAGTTGAAAGGATAAAGTTCTTAATGTAAGACCTTTTCCTTCCAACTCAATTCCCATTAGACCCAGAGATATATTGCATGAAATTTGTCATTAACACTTTCTTCCTAAAGGGGTTTCTATAGCCCAGGCCTGCAGGGCTATGTCTGGAACACTTTGAATGAAGTGGCAGGAGGAGTTAGTGATCATATAAGTAATGAATTTTATATTAAAAGAACCAAATGGCAGAGCAGATTTACTGGAGGGTCCATCCATTCAAACCATGTTTCATCAAGCTAGCCATTAGCCTTGGAGCCAGAGCTTACCGGATTGGGTAATAATTGTCTTTTCAAATGAGAAGGCACAGCTGGAATGATTGCACAGGCTCGTCTCTCTTTGCATTTATTAGATTTGGGCGTATTGATGTTTTGCTGTCGTTGGTAACAGAAAGTCTGACACAGAACTACCTCGGATGACATTGCAGTTTACATTCCGTGAAATCAAATAAAATGTCTCAGGAGCATTCATTAAACCTTTTTCGAGAGCTGCATATTGCCAGCAAATATCTAGTTTTATCATTCATTTCTTTTTTACATTTTCATAAAAAGGTTTTTTGACCACCTTTCCGACTAAAAACTTTCTTTGCATGCAGCTAATCAAAACATTTTATTTCAAACTGAATTACTTACAGCAGCATCCCAATTCTTTGTAGTCCTGCGTGAGACAGGCAACCAGATCACAGTTTGCAAGCTTTTAGCTAATATGTCTTTTTCTGGCCTGCTGCTGGTATAAACACTATACAAATGCTGTGGGCAGCAGGTTGAAGGAGCACACCACTGCTGGAAGAGAAATGCAGATACAGAAATCTTTTGGCACATGTTTAGCAAATGACCTAATGTGTTTTGTATGAGCTGGTCCAAACAGATTCAAGTGAGATCAATTACACAGATACTTACACGTTTTACTTGAAGTTAATCTGCAAACTACATCTTTCCTGGAAAACTGTGATAAATTCTACTGAATTCTAAGATTAAGTGAGTTCATGACCATGTGTCTCATAGCATGTATAAAAGCTCTGCAGAAGCAGCTCTGCACATGAAAACATAATAAGAAACGACTTACTGAATGAAACCTTTTAAATTGAGTTATTTAACAAAAAAGTAGGTTTCAGTTGGAACCTTGTAATGGTGGAGAGATGTTTTCAGATGTAACCCTGATTTTCTAAAATAGCTTTATATACGAGTCGAGAGCTTGTAGTCACTTCTGGAACTTACATTCGAAAGTATCTACTCCTTGAAACATCTTTGAGATGCTGTATATATATATACATGATATATATGAGTATAATAGGTTTACTGAAACACCGCAAGAGTGATGATGCATCCATATTTTCTTGAGTCTTGATTGACTTTTCTGCATGTTTTTGCCAGTACCAATTGACAGCTGCAAATGTCCATGTCCATGTATGTTAACTTACTCATTTTTACTTAATCTTGGTGATGTAAAGTTTCACAGTGCTCTGGTTGTCGAAAAAACTAAGGACACAACCCAACATGACCCCATAATGAAAGCTCACTGTTCTGGGTCATACTGTGACTTACACAGTATGACACAGTGGTTACAATGCTGATGTAGCCGGTCAAAAGATACACTTCAGAAACATTCATTCTGAATGGACTGATCCACATTCCTCATACAATTTATCCAGAGTCCCTAAAAAGGATTTTTTAGTTGTTGATATTTCTTTGCTTTTTTCGATGACTTCCTTTATATTGTCGCTCAACCTGTCAACCACGATTTTAAATATGCAAAAAGGATGAGCGGACAAGGAAATTTTATATCTTTGAATAAACAGTGTTGTTTATTTTGAAATGAGGGATACTGCAGGGGGGGTGGTTGGTGATACTGCAGAAGTGCCCATCTTGTGCTGTCCCCTTGGGTCAAAAATACTAGTTAGTTCTTTTATATATAATTTTTTTGTTCTATTTTTATATATAAATACAACAAAAAAAAAACTACCTAGCTGAACTGTGAGTCCATCTTGGCCGTGAACTTATTATAATAACTGGATATCAGACTCAAGGATGTTTACTTGGATGAAATTACATTGTAATCACAAACATTTTCCAGCATCAAAGTTTACATGTTTTTCAGTGTCCTTTTCACTGGTTTCACCTCACATTCCCACCCACCAGCAAACTTAACACTGTGTTGATGTCACATAATTTAAAATCAATTAAAAAAGTGTAACACATGCAAGATTCCATGTAAAAATGACAGTTATGAAGTATGGAACTATGGCTAGAATATTAGTTAAGACTTAATATTTTCATAAAAGAGTTTGTAAGCAGCTCAAAACGTCATAATGGAAGTCTGTGAGGTTAATGTTTTGGGGCCACAGCGGATGTTTCCATTGCAGGATGAGCGACCCCTGGGACAAATTAGAGGCACTGCTGATTGTTGTTTCCGGCTCTATTTAAGCTTATACATTCCTGTCACCGGCTTGTAACTCCAACCATTAGCACAGATTTACTGTGCTCGGCTTGCTCAGCTGTCAGTCTGAATCATATTCATATTCTACACAGAGAGTAAAAATATAATAAAAACAAACAAAAATTATTAAATCATTTTGACCAGGTTTTTATTTAATTACATAATAAGTTTGTTTGTTTTTTTATTTTAGCTGACTTAATAAAAAGTGAAGTATAATCTAATGAAAAATGTAATTAAAAGAAAAAAATATCCCATAGGCAAATCTGACTCTACACAAAAAAAGTAGAAAATTTAATGAAGTTTAGAAACTTTTTCTGTCCTTGATGTGCCAAAACAAAACATCCTGAATGGAGTGAAAGTGCTTATGAATCTTTTTTTTTTTACAGTTTGTGCTTCCACTATCCATTTGACACTCTTCAGTCCAACATACAAAGAGGACAAAAATCAATACACTTGAGGAGTGGTTGGAGAGCCTTTATCTTTTGCGGTGGATGATTTGGCTGTGTGAATTATTCATCAGCAGAAAGCTATGGCCTGCGCTGGTGAGCACAGAGGATAGGAATAACAGCTTTTCCTTATCACTCTTAATCTTAGAAGCTGCAGTAATGCAATTCCTAACATTTAGCACTTAATGGTGTGTCAGAGAGGGAACATGATCTAAGACCATTAGGGCTGTTTTGTGCTGAGGTTCAAAACAGGCTTTTTGCCTCTTATCTCTGCCACCAAGCTGACAAAGGAAGCAGAAAACTATGAAAGGTGTGAGGAGAGTTGGGATGCAGTCAGCCTATCAATCGGAGTGAGTTCCTGTCCCTTTTCTTCGCACTGATTTGGTGTCTTTGCATACAACACTGCACCATCTTGTTAATACTATTGAACTTTCCAGCCTCTCTGCTTTGCATTGGAAACTTGTAAAACTGTAAAAAACTGATGTTTATTGGAATAATGAACTAATATTTGCTCTTGGTATATGAAGTGCTTAACTCTTTATGCAGATAATGGAGAGACAGTTACACAACCTAAAATATGGAGATCAGGAAATATGAGAATAAATTTATCATTAATAGAATGTAAAAACTCCTGCACTTAAAACCAAGCAGGAAGTCGTTCACAACAGGAAGCAGTTCCGTGAATCTGGTGACTAAATGTAAAAGAAACTTCCTGGAAGCACAGACACTGGTATTAGTGATAGGAAAAGGTGCTTGATGTTAAGATGACTTCATTCAGAGGAAGCTTCTAACTGGAGTGTTTGGTTGGAGATGGCCAGGCAGTCTCTGTTGAAGTGGTGAAGGGGAAGAGGTGATTCTAAAATCCTTTACAGTACTGAAATGACAGCGGAAAGAGAGAGAGAGGGAGAGATAGAGAGCACTTTTGAAGTTTGACAGCTAACGAGTGATTTAATAAGGGAGAATGTGTCAGGTTGTGATTGGATTGAGACATGAATGAGATGGTTGAATTTAGAGAAAGACGGAATCCGATCTGCTAGATATACAGGAATTTGACAAATGATCTAATTATCATTTGAATGCAAAGGAATGGAATCGCACACTGAGCTCCCTCCCAGCTAAGAGTGCAAGAATACAGAAAATTTCAATGCAATTAAATCTCAGTGCAGTGTTGACCTGTAACGGAGCTCACACGCTGTGGCTTCTTAGCGTGCAGGGGCTTGGTTCTCTGCTAACTCATCAGTCAGGCTCAGGATAGTTTGTCTGTGCACAGAAAAATGACTGACAGTGTCTTTGCTGCTGTTTGCTGCACTCTCTAAAACTTTTTACCCTCTCACTATTGGCTCCACAGCGATGTCACAAATGCCCAAAATCTGAACTATGGTGTGCTGGTCAGTAGGCCAAGTGTAATATGGGTCGTGAAACAGTTGCAAAATGAAATCAATAAGATTTGTGTACGCACGCATTAAATGTTCTTTTGATAATGTGACGGTCAGCACAACTTCCAAATGCACAGGTGGTCACAATTTAATAAGATGTTGTGAAACTATATTGGGTTTCGCAGGTGTCCCTTATCGCAGCTTCTCACTTCAGTGTTTGGGAATAGGTTGGCTGACTTAAATGAATATTTGTACTTTTGTAAAGGTGTCTTAACTGCATCAGACAAATCTATGAGCCAAATGAAAGGCGGCCTCGCAACACAAATCTGTCTAACATATCTTTATCAAAACAGCCTAGGTTGTCAGTGACTTTCCTGTATCCATGGTGCAGTAGTTGTGCCCTGTGTAGATTGCCAGCTGACCTTAGAATTCTTTGTAAAAGCAAGCATTGACAGTGTATGAATTAATTAGATTAAATTTACTGATTAAACCCTGTGATAAAACCTCAAAGAAATGGGACTAAATCTAATGAACGGTTTCATCAGAAGAAATCTGTTAAAGGAAAATGGTCAAAATAAGATCTGCTCCACACAAAGATCCATATATTCTGAAATCACAGTTGAAGACTTGTTTACAGAGTGTTTTCTGTTTATGCAGACAGAGACATCATCACCATGTGGGCGACAACAGGGATGTCAAATGTCTTCAACGATTTCCATCTCCACAAGTTGCACTGAGTTAAAGAGCGAGTAACAGTTTTTCTCCCCTACAGCAAAAAAAAAAAGAAACATTGTAAAACTTTTACCCCAAAATTTAAATACTGACAAATACATTGGTGAGCCACTGCAGCTCTCTGTTTTCAAAGCCTGCCTCTCATCCAAACAGCTGTCTCTCTAATGCCAACATACAATCCCCCTCCCACCCTTTTCACAAACTTCAGCTGATCTACAATGGAGGATGGTGCTACAAGTGGCTGACTGGCGTAGGGAGGCATTTCATTGTCAAACCAACAAAAAAACAAACGACAAAGAACTATTGTTGCAGTACTTAATACAATGGCGGATAACCCACTCATTAGATGCTGCTGTTGTTTCTCTGCTTAAATTAGCCTAGCTTAGTTAAATGCACAGTTATATACACTAGTTTAAGCTGACAGAAGTGAAAAGGTCAAAAGCGTCACACAAGAACCCAAGATTGTGAACTTGAGGAGAAAAAAGGGACTGAAGCACACTGATCCATTTAGCTGTTATTGTGCTGTAACACCGGTAGCTGCTTCATTCTGCACATTAAATGATCAATGATTTCTTGTGCTGAATGCATCCAAATCTGGCAACTTCAAAATCTTTATCTGCTTAATGTTTGTTGCCAAGTGTGTTTTGGAAAAAAAACATAATTGCAGCTCAAATTATGTTTCCTGGCAGCGTTTTCTACATGCTACAACTGTGCAAATCACACCAGGGGACTGGGTTCTCTGTCTCAGAGGGAACCATGTGTGGTAAGTTTAGGGCTATGAAAGCACTGATTAAGGTGGAGGAAAGATCATTGGTGGATTCAAGAAAACTGATGGTTTTGGTATTTACTCTAAAATTTTAACAAATCTTTTGTTATGTCCCAAATGATTCTTCTTTATTAATTAACAAAAAAAGCCACTGTTTCTTCTAATATTACCAGAGTAATGTGACTGAGTAGGTGAGACTGTTTATCAGCCAGAACTGAATAACCCTACGTTGAAGCTGATGTTAGGCAATTACTATAATCAAAGTTATACCACCATCACAAAAAAAAAGCAAAAAATTAGCTGTAGTGTTTTACTGGTCACTTTAGATACATAAATGCAAGCAGGAACCAAGAGAAACTTTTCAGTTTGTCTCTTACAGGCTGTAATGGCAACCACAAGACTTAGTGAAGCAGGGGTGGGTTCAGCAAAATGGAGGCCCCAGGCAAAGGCCAGTGTGAGGCCTTTCGCTATTTACTGAACACAATCATCGCTAGCGAGCAAAAGCCTTTAGAGGCAGCTCTTTTAAGTTCACAAAAGCACAGAACCAACTGCTCCATGTACAGTCTTCAGTCATGAACAGTTGGTCAGCTTGAGGAGCAGATCAGCACTGGGCCAATGCCAGCGGTAAGCGTACAATGGGCCATGTGTACATCCTGCCTGTTTCATCCGACTGTCTGTGTACGCAGTATTAGAGTCTAATCGTGACTATACCTCTGCGATCTATACCCCCACCCTCACACACCCACCCTGAAGCAACATCCTACAAGCACCTCAACACTCACTAATTCATACATGCATTCACACATCACATGTAACAGATGGCATTCCATGAAGACTGTGTGTGTGTTACTGGGATAAAACCTCACAAAAACAAGAGCAACACAAGGCTTTAACGGCCAAGAACATTCACAGCTGGAAGATACAAATACTTTGGACTCTGAGCAGATTTCCCTCTGTTTTTACTGTTGTTTTGTTCACATTGTTATGCATCTAGACATGCTGCATATCTTTTATGTTTTCAGGAGAAGCTGCCTGATGATTATGAGTTCATATTGTTATGATTATTTATCTAGTGATGACAGATTTATCTCTAATATTCTGCTCGTGTCATGTAATGTAAGTAATGTGATCTTTTGCTTGTTTGCTTGCATAGGCGTTCTTGTGAATCTTGCGACAGGCATGTCATAAATCATACAAAAGTATGCAAGAATGAAAAGAGTACCAGATTATTTTACTTCAGTAAAAATAAAAGAAGGCTACTTGTGTGAAAATATGTGTTGCTTTTGTTTCGACCTGATTTTGAAAATACAAAAGTCTTTCTCTGGCCACAATACAAACAACCAGATAAAAGACAAAACACAGCGATTAAAAACAAATGACTAACAATAAATAGAGAAATGGACACAATGGCTAGTGCAAAAAGCATTACTTGATGAGTGACTGTCTTTTTAACAGCAGAATGACACATTACTGAAGCAGAAAACACAGAGATGCATAAACAATATAAGCTCCACAGCAGCTGCAACCACAAACACACACATTACATCAAAGACAAATGCATAGTTTTCACATACCATATAGCACACACACACACACACACACACAAAATAATATGTTGCTATGCAACAGTGGTTGTTGATGTCACTGTCTGAGTTGCAGACACATTTTACACCTCTCTGAACGGCACTGTGTGAGTCTTGAGTATCGTGAAGTCTTCAACAATCTGCTCTTGGTTCAGTTACCTTCCACAACCATTCTCAGTTTATATGAAAACTCTTCCTCTCATCCTCAGTTTCCAAACATTTAGAGCTGCATAAGCCTCTGCAGTCACAACTGTGACAGAAAACCTCAGAAACAGCAAAAAAAGCCTCACTCACATCACCAAAGAAAGAATATAATCAGCAGTTTAACAAATGTAGAATTCACCACTGGAGAATGAGATTTGAAGCATTTAGCCAAACCCAGCAGACACATCAGTGTGATGGGTTCATAAAGAGCTGAGGCAGCAGTGAGGCTGCTGAGGTTAGTTACTTCAACTGCTTCTTCTTCAAATACCATCACACCTGTTGTTATGTCAGCTACTTGTTTCTCTGCTGTCATTAGGTTTCCAGCTGCACATTTTGGATAGATTATACAGGTATTATAGCTGGTTAGAAAAAAAAAAAAAGTGAATGAGGTCATATCTGTCAAACTGAACTCATCTCCGAAAAGACTGGAGGCGGTGCAGTAACACGACATCACCTCATCACCTCCAGTATCAGCTTCCTGTAGTGCCACTCTGACATCACGTCCCTGGAAATTTCACACTAATTCACACCATAATTCAAACTTTCCACATGACAGCTGGTTGACCTCAGAGGATCCTCCTGCACAACTGGCAGCTCTCCATCTGTCAGCTGAACTGATGAGGCCTGTTGAAGGAGTTCAGGATAAAGCTTCCATTGACTCTCTTCTTGTGAGTGTCCAGGATCGGTCTCTTCCATAGACTGTAGAAAACTATATGTGGACACAGCCTCCCTGACGTCACCATTAGGTTTCTGGAAAGCCATTGTGAGGTTTGGTGTAGTGACTCACTTCGCTTTAAACTTCACTGACTTCAGTTTAAAAACTGTATAAAGAGGTGGAGCATTGGCAGAGCACAGACTTCTTGAACGGTCTGTTAGTACAACTGAAAAGCACAGAAAACCATATTATTTGTCTGATTTTTGCATTACAAATTTCCAAGATACCAAGGTACGCTTTGAGATTGACTGAACCATCCTAAAATATTCCTTCGTGCCGTAGTTTTCATCCTGATTTTGTCGGGACTTTTTAGCTATTGTTCATGCTTTTTTTCTGCACAACCACCAAAGGAAGAACAGAAGCCCACTGTGTTTAAATTTATAATATCGGTCTGCATTAAGGTCAAAATGACATGACTGTCTCCAAACCAGACTACTATGGTAATATAAATTGATGCAGTTCCTCTAATAAAGAATTTAGAGAACATATAGAAACAGGATCATTTCCATTAAAACGACAATTGTTATTTCATATAATGTACTACGCTCAAAAACACATACACAGTATGAGTAAACAATTCAAGTGTGTGTGACTGAGCTGAAGTCTAGCTGGGTCTCACATTATCACATGTCCCCGTTGAGAGCAGTGCAGCCTCCACGTCTCCTTGTTAGCATGTCCTCGAGCAGCTCAGCATGCCCAGCTGACACCGGGGAACCGCTCAAAAGACTGCACCTGGAAAGGTGTGATGAGATGAGATGTGCTACAGTGAGCAGGGAAATGAAGATCAGCGCACCACTCGTGGGCGATGAGGTGGCACGCTTTAAAACACTACACTTCTCTCTCTGCCTCTCTACACTCCACCTCCGTTTATGATCTTTTGCCAATCTGGGGGAAAAAGAAAGAAATCTCTGTATTCACTGGAGTGACATGGGTGTATCCAGGGTACATGCTGCTATATTTTACCCCAGCTCTGCTTTCAGGTGCTTTAATCTTAAGATCCAACCCGTTCTCACTTTCTTGTATTGCCTGAAAAAAGCTAAGAAGCAAATTATACAGCATCAACACATCTGTTGCCAGAGTACTTTCTCCTATAACTTTAATTTGCACGACAGAGGTAATTAATCTGCTGCACTTTGACCTGTGCAGCCTCTGTTTGAGTGCCTTTCTAATTGTTTGTCTGTCATATCCCTGCTCATTATGTCATTGTTCGTTAACAAGTAATGAACATTGATCTTGGATAGCACAAGAGCTTCTGAAGAGCTGCTCAAATGTGTGAATAGACAGATGGTAATTTTCAAAAGAGAAAACACTTTTATTTGAAAAAAAAATAAAACTGCAGTTACAGGCCAGTCAGATATTATTCTGTCTATGCTTTCTCCTCATGTGAGATAAAGTAGTTGTTTTCCTTGAGTGGATGAGGATTGTAGAGACGACACCAGGTTTGAAGAAAGAAAATGATCATTTTCGTTGTTTTCTGACATACAGTACATGATCGGCTTATGCAGTAAACACTACAGCACTTTTTCATCCTTGTTTTCAAGCAGTATTCTGCACTGTCTGTTTCACCCAGAGGCTTCAAGACATCTGAGGTTGTCATGTCTTCATTCACTTCAATATTGTTCCATTGTTGAGCTGAGAAAACAGCTCTCTGTAGCCTGAATCTGAAAGAGAAAACCTGACAATCTGAAATGTACAAATTATTTGTTAATCCTTACCAAGCACATGTCAGCTTAGAGAAAGATGTTCCTTATTTTACATAGTAGGTTAACAATATCAATGAAACAGTTGGTTATTTGAAAAAAAAGACTGATACCATTCTTAGCTCTATAAGTCCATCATTAACTCGTTTTAGCTCTGTT
>JAQNCA010000014.1:24152501-24167460 GCA_029783725.1 Acanthurus tractus
TGTTTTTTTTTTTTTTTTACTATTTTTTGACATTTTATTAGAAAAAAATAAATATCAGACCATCAATATTAATAAAAGAAATGTTAAAAAGTCGCTGGTTTCCTGCTGATCAACATATTGATAAGAGACAAATGGCATCAGCTCTAACCTGAATCTGTCATTTTTATATTTGGGAAACTGTGATGAACATTTTAGTCGATTTTCTGACATTTTCTAAAAAAAAAAAAAAAAAAAAAAAGATTAATTACTCGAAAATAATCAGATTAATGTAATGACAAAAAAAAAATCAGCAGATTGATGTCAAAATAATTAGCAAACACTTGATGTAATAGTTACAGCTAAGAACAAAAGCAGAATTAGAGAAAAGCAATTTAAAAAAAATGGGCTTTAAAATGTTAATGTCCTTATCACCAGCCCTGATCATCCTTGACTCATTTGATTCACCTCAGTCTCCAGCTGGGTTCCTCAGCCCTCTTTAAAAACCAACGATATCAAGTTTCTATCATCCTTGCATTCATACTAACAGACAATAAAACATCGAAAGTGTTTGTAATTTTACAGTCACCCTGCTGATCAGGTTGAAATCACTCCTCACAGGTAACAAGCGGCAAACAAAAACAAATGTCTGGTGTCAGTTGTTTGGCACAGCTGCTTTTTTGCTTCTCTCTGCTGGATTTTCACAGTAAACAGCGCTGTGAGATTTTCCACAACATCATAATGAATGAGGAAGCTGCAGGCCCCTGATACTACTATACCGGAGTGTATTGTAGCTTTGTGTGTGCTGTGCATTACTTGTTGGAAACTGGCATAATAGAGGTGTTGGACAAGCTGAGCTGCGAGTGGTGAAGAAGTCTTCCCTGTCAAGCAGATTCAGTTTATTTGTATGCCAAATTTTTCACAAAAAGGTATCCTATGATAGTTAATGTATCATCAGGCTGTAACCGGGAGTTTTAGCAGCAAACCATCAGGCAGATTAAGAAAAGATGAATTTTGTTTTTTGCTCTTTCAAAGCAACTGTGACTCATTGTCAGCAAGGAAAGAAATAATAATAGAGAAATAGTTGGACTCCCTACGAGGCTACTGGCTTATAAAATTATGTGGAATTTGTCTCAATTTTCCAGAACTGTATCTGCTAAAATATACAACACTGCAGGAAAAGAAAAAAAAAAACTATTCAAAAAGGCACTTTCCTTAAATGAGTTGCCTTCAGCTTGATGTTTTGCTGTGCAGCTCAGACTGGAGTTCATTGAAACAAATCTTCAGTCTGCATAAGTCTGCAGACAAATCTTCCACCCACTGTACTTCAGTGCACTTCACTTCTAAGAGGATGAAGAATTGTCGTCTAATTCAGCAAAGGAAGGTCATGAATAAGTGCAATTTACACTAAGACACGAATATACATCCCATCCTCGCCATCAAAAGCGATTTTGCGCACGCTGCTGTGAATTGGGAGCTCACAACTGTCTGGAAAAAGTATCCTTGACGATAATGTAGCCCAGCTCCTCAGTGTTGTCTACCTAATCCCATCTCTGTTCATTTTTAAAATTTAGATTGAATGAAAAAAAAAAAAAAAAAAAAAAAATCCAAGACAGCTCATTGAGACAGCTCCATTTCCTCTCTGTTTATCTAGTCTCATTGGTTCTGTAAATGCCCTATTTGTAATCCAATCATATTAAAATAATTTCTCTGCTTTAGCAATTCTTCATGATGTTCTGTCACTTCCAGGCCTTTGGTTCCAAGGCACCGAGGTCCTCTGGGGCAAGTCTTCACAGACCGTCTGAGCCGGCAACGTTTCCTAATTCAAACATTGTTGCACACGGCCTCTCCTTGGGAAAGGCTTTAATTGAGTACTTAATAAGAGCAACACCACACAGCAACCAAGTGGAGAGGGGGGTAGTCTGAGCGCTGGGGGGTGCTGCATTATTAAATGTACTTATATAAGGCTCGCAAACATCTTCTTTCAAGCTGTCCCAGGATGAGCTCAGGTTGATGATTCTCCTTAAAAAACAACTCACCCAAATCTTGACTTTTTTTTTTTTTTCTTCTCTGGAGATCTGTTGGAGCACAGTTTCAGGGGTGTATTGTGCTCCTCTGGGTGTGGCTGTTTTGTGAGAGCCATGTCTTCTCCCTCATTGCGTACAATATAAGCGCTCGATGAAAGTGCGCTCCCCACAGAGTATTGTTCTTTTCTTTGTCTGAATCAAGATTAAAAAAGGACTGAATAGACCGGCTGGGATGACTCAGAAGAATGTTACAAATTTACCCCCGAAGACCGTGTTGCTTTCTATTAAAAACTGTCGATAAAATACGAGCAGCACACTTTGTTCCTGATTCTGACTTTAGATCGTTTTTGTTTGTCAGAGAGAATTTTCAATGCTTACAAAATCTCAATGGGATGTCTTTGTTGTAGACCACATAAGTGAAAAAATATTTTCTTTTTTGCTTTTATGGCATTCTAGTATAAAACAGGTTTAAATGTTTTTTTGTTTGTTTTTTTAACATGTATTTAATTATATTATTTTTTAATATGACTGGCGGAAAAAACAATTTTCTTTAAGCTATTTGAGCTCATACAATACTCAGACAGAAAAGATGGAGAATAATCGCCCTTGTTTTTCCTCCAAAACTACACAATCATTGTGCATCTTCCTCGTCAGGAGCTACGTGGGGCATAAAGAGGGCTTATGGAGCATCAGAGTAAACAGAGCCTCTTGATTATGTCAGAAGAAGAGGATTATGTTGAGTTAAAAGAGTAAGTTAGGACAAGAGATGCAAATGAAAGTACAGTGGCAAGGTCACATTATCCATGCTGCTTATGTAAGTTTTCTATTATTTTTGCAGGGAATTATTTTGAGTGAAAAAATTGATTATTCCTGTTTAATGTTTAAAAAAGCAATGCCAGTAAGACTGAAGTTTGTACTGATTGGATCATATATTATACAAGCAATTTGTACTGTTAGCAGAGGTCGAATCAGCACTTAATACCAAAGTCTTATAATTTTTTTATTCATGGAGGCCAGTAGGTGTAGCACACATATAATTCATTTTAATTATCATGGCAAGAACAGCTCAGCCTATAAAAAAACAGGACTGTATTGTCCTTTGCAGCTCTGCTGGATCCTGTTTTAAAGATTAAAAAGAAAGGAAGTCCTCACACATTACACTTATTAGCTGTTCCACACTGCTCTTGTATCAGAAGGAAAGAGTTTGCTTAGTTTACTTCATAAAGACATTTTTTTAAAAATATATTTGTGTAACAACTTGTTTACAAGTATATACAGTATATTTCTTTGAAGATATGTTGTAGGCGCAGTGACTTTAGTCAAAGACAGGACAAAAGGATGTTACACAAGGCTTAAAATGATGAAAGCGATGAACGGCTACTCCGATTTTTTGTGTTTGTTTTATTACTGTCTCCTCCTGCACGCTGCTCTCATTAATGCAGACTTGTTCAACACATCCGCTGCTGCTTTAATTAAAATATATTTGGCTGAATCAATAACAAATGTCACCATTAGGCTTGTTATTGTTATAAAAACTTATTGGAGCGAGTTGAACAAGGCACATATTTTTGTAATTGCCAGTTTTTACACATTAAGCACCGTCACAATGCCGTAAAACTTCTGGCCTGAAACTTTATAGAGAATCAACAAGGGTGTTAAAGAATCTGTTTTATCATCAAAAGTACCTCTTGATGGAAACACGCTCATTGATACCTTTAAGATAGCTGCAGTATTATGTTCCACACACACAATCAAACCTGCTGAGTACCACTACAGTCTGAAGTGTCTTGCTCAAGGGCAGCTTCAGGTACCAGAAGCCTCTAGATGTTTAAAGACAAGCTAAAGTACGTAGTCAGGTGCCAGTGTGAATTGTTTTTCTATGTACATTTTGACATTTATATAATGGCTTTTGGACTTGACTGATCCGTCAGGGTTACATAAGGCTTTTCCATCCGCATTTACAAAACTATAAAATGCAGCCGAATAAATAAATTCCTTGATGAAAAAAAAAAAAGATGTTGAATCTGAATTTGGTGATACACAGATTGGTTAACAGATGTATTGCAGTTAACTGTCATTAACACAAACCATGACCTTTTCCCAAACCAAGTAGTTTGAGTGTATAAACTTCACTAATTTACCACTGTTTCACAACACTAACCACATGTTTGTTATTGTTTCCATGACAAGGAGGCCTGCTACACCTTCCGCTGGTACTCTCTGGTGGTCTCAAGTGTAATTTTGAGAGTCATGCAAACGGCTCACTCCATTGTTTAGTTTCTGAGGATGTTTGTTGTCTGTTGTGACTAAATGATTTTTTTAATTGGTATCCAGATGCAAAAGTCCCTCAAGAGCTTTTCTACATTGAGGAGGTACCTTGTGTTTACGTTAAGTCGTGAAATAAGTGTGCGGAGACCTGCAGTACCTAAATACAGGTGTAAAATTTTCATCTGTTCCTCAAATGAAGTAATTAGGCATTCTGTGAGGCCACTTGTTGTGTAGCGGACCATTTCAGTCGGTGGTGCGGATAAATGAGATTCTGTAGTCGCTGTATCGAAGTGCAATTAGCTGGTTCATCCATTATACCAAGCAATATATGAAACAGAACAAAATAATGCCCATTTGTCTTTCCATGGAATAAAGGATGATTCATTTTTTGAAGACATGGAGATCTATTCAACCTCAGAACTGTTAATTTGTGTCAGGCCGTCATATTTATCATCAGTGCATTAGAATAAGAATCGGCTCGTACAAGTTGTGTAAAGAAATAAGGAAGAAATAAGCATTAATACTTTACATCTTTATCATAAAAGCTTACAAACACCAATATCAGACTGCTAGTAAGTATACACTGTATTGCTGTGATAACACAGCAATCTTCAAAATGCTGCAACACAAATAATTTAGCACTGTAAATATCTTGGGACTGTCTGCAGAGGGCTGGTTTGGAGTTGGTACTTAAAGATGCTTTTAGATAGTGTATCACCTACAGTTTATGGCAGCCAGAATGCCCCTGGTTTAGAGAAGCAGGCAGTTGTACTGGCACAGAAGCTGTGCGGTGTACTGTGGTGTGCGGCGACGGCAGCAAGACATATTTTCGCCACTTAAAGAACCGGCCAACTAAAAAAAAAGAATGAAAAAAAGAAAATGGAGGGAAAAAAATCAGTATAAGTGTTTGCCACATTCTGAACATTCTCATAGTTTAATGCAGAGCACAGAGGTTGCAGATCTGTTGCTGCTTAAGTCTGTTAGTTTGTGTTATACTGACTGGTTCATGACAGCCACATAACAGATTTCCACATCTGACATGGGTTTATGTTACTTCTCCTTGCAGCTGTAGGGATTTCTGTGTAAAGATAAAGCATACACTATTTGAGTTACATCTTCATACATTTGAGTTACTTTCTTCAGTGTTTAGTTGTACTAATTTATGATTATATGTAAGATCCATGTGTCATTATCCTTCAAAAAGAATTCCATTTGGAGGTGTTTCATTGATTTTCAGAGAAATGTTAGGGACTCAAGTAAGAAACTGTTCAAATCATTATCATCCTCCATCCCAGAGATGCTACCCTGCAGTATATTAACGTTCTTGACCTGAGAGAAGAAATCAGACCTAGGACAAGTAGAAAATCATAGAAAAGCACTATATCAGTGAGAATTCTCCACAGCAGTCATGACTCTACTAAAAACCAAATTCAAGTAAGAAATCCTTCACTCAAGCTGAAGTTCAGTTTTTCTTTGATGAGTTCTCAACATTGGACTGACACTTGAGATGTGGCAGGGTGATACAGTTTCGTGAAGTCCCTCTCCAATTCAGAAGTGTCCGAATGTGCAAACGTGATGTGGATACACAGCACAGCACAGAGCTGTCTGAGCACACTGGCCCTACACACTGGCCCTACTTGCACTTGGTATCTTTTATTGATTAAGTCCTTGATTTTAATGGCAAAAACTGGGTAATATGATTGTTCTGTCACCAGAGAGTGCAGATATATTTGCAGCGATGAAATGTAGATTGAAGTCAGGCACCCCTCTTATGCTTCTGGCACTAATATGTTAGGAGACAAATACTTAGCCTTTTTAAACAAGGCTTCACTATTTCAGCATAGCAATAGCAAAAGGCGATGAGTGCGTAGGAGAAGAGCGGCAAGTTGCTAACACTGTTGCTTAACCGTCATGTCAGTGAGGTAATTTAGCTGTGTTGACCTTGTGTTCTACATGTTAAAATAATAGTTCAAATACGAGTGGGTGTAATGTATGTAGAGGAGTGCAATGTAAAACTAATGCAAAGTACAACCACTTTTTCTACATAAATAGAAAAATAATGGAAATAACATGCTGGCTAAGTCCAGTGTTTCATACAGTCAATGGTAAAATATGGTCAAGATAAAGCCAGATTTGAAACACAGGCTCTACTTTAAACAAACATGGGCTGAAGTTTACCCCTTCTTAAAGATGCATTTCTTTTGACAGGATTTATTTTGAAACAATAAAGCTCCCAGGCTAAAATGTGCATTTTGAAGTTTGATCTGTAACTTTAAGGCCAGTAATAAGAAACGAGTGTCAGCAGAGATGTTTTAAGGGAGAATAAAAACAACCTAAAGCACTTGGACTAAAAGAGTCTGTAATGTTGGAGATGACGACTACATGACATGTTCCATCAGAAGTCAACCCTTTTTTTCACAGCAGCCAGATCAGTAAACACATAAGGCCAAACATGTTAACACTTTGCATTGAGCTGTAAAGAAAGTAAATGACAATGAGGTAAAACTTGTGAGAAAAAGGGAGTTTTAAAACTTATGGAGGGCAAAGTAACAAAACTTTAAGAGCTTTTTTTCATATCAACTTTGACTAACAATTCAAAAATAAAAGAATTATAGCTCGCTACTCATTTAGACAGGGGCCTGGTCTTTGTAGTCCAAAATAACTCCCTCAGGGCATTTCCAAGATGGCTCCTGAGTAGCAGCTCGTCTAGAAAGACTTTGGTGTTGGTTAATAAAGTGACGGATGGTGAGAGGATGGTGGAGAGATATCAGAAGAGTGCGACCGTTTATCTGACAGGTTATCTGTGATCTTGAGCCTCAGAGAAAGTGAGACGGACAAACCCTCCACTTGAAGCGTTATACATTTGAAATGTCATGTATGTATATTTACACAGGGGTTAAATTTGGTCAGAGCTGTCCAAAGTGGAGAAGAGCTGTCAATGTGTCGAATCTGCTGCAAGAGCCGAGCTCATGCTGACTGAGTTCCCCCCCCCAAGCTCTTTGCACACTTCATTATAAAGCAATGACGGATGTGATACACCGTCTGTAACGTGGCTTTGGAGGGAGCTTGCAAAAAGCAAATCTTCTCGATAAAGTAACACTTTCCTCCCAATCCTGTGTAACAGACCCTTTGCCTCTGCAGTGTCACGCCTCACAATATTCATATGACTCTGCTTTATTATTATTTTCTCCTTAAGTGGTAACAGCAACGTTCCTCTATTTGATTCACATACACAGGCAAGTGTACTCAGACAGGTTTTCATGTAATCAGCTGTATTTTTCCACACTGCCAACAGTATCTGTGATTAGCATTTTAGTGTTTAGAACAGAGGGTCACACAATCTTGTTATATTTTATTTGCATTTTGTCAAGCGATAGCAATCAGATTTTGTTGTGCAAATCTTTACCGAACTGCTGTGTGTATGTGTGCGTAAAAAAGGCCACACAGACACACAATATATATATATATATATATATTTACGCATATATCCTGAATGTTATTTTTAATCAGACAGCTCATGTTCAAATATTTTCTACTATCTAGTTTGTTTACGATCAGAGTGAATTTTGCTGATGGCTGTGATTAGTGGTCTTAAATAATAAGGATAAAGCATGGATGATGATTAAACAAACAATTTATGATTCAAGCTATTCCTTTTCAGAGACAATGCCTTAATACAACAACAGAGTACAGCATGTGTACTAAAAAAGCAGTAGCCAGACCCAAAAGTAAATTTTATCCGTTGGCAGTTTTATAAAAGAGACCCCTTGCAGTTCAGTGTTACACACAGAAAAGGAAACACTGAGCGGTGAGTCTGTGCTGTGGGTTGGAGGAAAACATCTTCATTTTGTGACACCAAACACATGAAGAGTCTCATACACTCTTTTTTTTTATTTTTTTTTATGTTTCTAGGTGGTTACCATGCCGTCTCAGAGATTATGTATTCTTAATCAGCGAGCATTTCAGGCTGGGTATCTCAAGACTCAGTGCATGCAGCAGAGTGTGTGCAAAGATTTGAGCTGTAATAACTGCAGTATTTCTAATTAAATGTGCTCACTTTTGGAAATCAGTGCTGAGATAAGGAGACTTACTCTCTGTAAAGAAGAAGAAAAATGTGTGTGCTGCTTAAAAGATTAACAGAGTAGAAAAATTAACTGGAAAATAATGATAACCAAACAATTGTGTTTTTATTGAGTTAAAGCATCTAAAATCAGCAAGTGCGCTTAAAGTATTATGCGACAGTCAGTTTCTAGAACTTAACTATTTGCCTGCCTCTCTCTACTTCATGCAACTGTAAATGCATTTTGAAAAAAGCCATTTGAGACTGATAACTCTGGGAGATTATTGATCAGGAAAATAACAGCTGCAGCACCAAATATTAGTCAATGCTTTTGTAGATTATCTGTATTTGCTATCTATAGATAATACCATTTTTCATAGTCTTCAAATACAGAGGCATGGATGTAGAGAAATGTGTTCACTTTGAATTTTATATTTATGATCTTGGAAAAGCATTGGCCATGTGTGCTGACTTGTTGGTAATCTCAGACTAAGTGAAAAACTGACAGCTCTGCAGTGCTTTGTGCTGTTTGCAAAGCTTGTGAACATATACTGGTCTTATTTAAAAACTTCCTCTGTGTTTGAATTTTAGTTGTTTTAAATCCCCAATTTTTTATTCCAACTATGTGGCTATGGTGTGATTGTTATCAGACAAACCTTAAGACATTCTGCAAGACATTCCATTCATGAAAGTGACTTCCTCCTCTACAGATTAAGATAGGCTACACCTTTAGTAAAGCAGATCTTCGGTCACCGCTGCTTCTTTTTGGCTTTTTGCCCTGATATTATTGAACTCCGGACGACGGATCTGTTTGGCCCAGTGCGGTACATCAACCTAACCTGTTATCTCCTCACAAGCTAATTTAATTCAAGGTGTGATCCTGCACTTACTGCACAAAGACATCAGTTTTGTCCTGGAACAAGCTTTTGTAATAGATCGATTCCAGACTGTTCTCCTCATCCCCAAATCTACGGTGTAGTGCAATGATTTAATGGAGAACTAAACAGGACTTTATATATGTGTTTCTATGTATTTTCAATCAGTAAGACTAAAAAGGCTGCAAGCTAATTTCATGTATAAATGTATGTATTTCTGCATTATTCCAATTCAGGGTCAAAGTAGCTGTAATTCAATATACACACCAACTGTGAATTACAAAGATTTGTGTGCATTTGTGGATGTTGGTCCTTATTTTGCACACGAACAATTCAATTAAGATGCTTACTGTATGCTGGCTGAAAATATCAATTTTTCAGTTTTCTGGTAATCTGTTACTGACTGAATACAAATATCGATTATGCCCTCCCCCTCAGTACCCTGCAGCATCATCAGTCATTTCCACCAAAGTACAGCACAGTACAGTACAACCACCATATCTGATGCTTGAACGAGGCTGAACTGAGCTTCAAAACATGGCACTAAATCCAGCAAAGGATGACAGAAGCGCAGTATTGTAAAGAGTGAATGGTATTTGAATTGGCATTACTTTTTATTGCATTTACTAGCACTAACAGTGTGTAAAAGTACTGCTCATAGATTTACAGTCAACTGTAGTGGTACAGTACTACAGTAATAGAAACTGACCTGACAGCTACAGTTGTATTGGTGGTTGTAGTCTCTATATAAGCACTGGTAGTATTGATAGGAGTAGAAGGAAGAACATTAGTTGTACTGCCGTAGTAGAAGTAGTAGTAGTGGTAATGTTCTTATTTTGATATTACAGTGGCATTAGGGAGGAATGCATTTAACCTCTTATCCTTTTTACATCATTGCTCTCTGGACTCCAACGGCCATCTGAAATCAGTTAATTGTGAGTCACAGTGTCACTGATGTGTCAGCCTTGTTTTTATTTTCCTTCATCTTTGCTCTTGCTGGTTAAGTGCTTTGAAACATGGCCTTGCAAATGAGTTTGTTCGAGGATCGTGTCATAATGTGTGTCATAGTTGTGACATTACAAGCAGTAGCTTGCCTTGTAAAACCCAGTCAGTACCTTTGTTATCAAGGCACAGCTGGAAATGCTCTATGTAGCCAGAACATACTGTGTATCAACTTCCATTTTCCTGGCATCAAGTAACTAAATAGATTACAGCAATAATAGGCAAGAACAAGTTTGTGAGGCTCTCTGGAGTGTGTTATCTTCAGCTGCCCGGGTGCTTTATCAGGTTGGGTTGAAAAGGGAGGGGGGACAGGGAGCCAAAGCAAGACTCTGACACTGAAAAACAAAACCTTAACACACTGGGGGGAAAGAAGTTACCAAGAGTAACTACAGCTCCATGAGTGTATGTCCTGCCCTTTAATAGGATTTTCAACCCTGACGAAGTTCCTCCGTGGCACATGGATACAGACCAGCTCAGCAGACAAAACAGGAATAAGCCTAATAGGCACAAGGCTTGGCGCTTTCATAAGACTTTACAAGACGTTAATATGCATAAAACTGCTCTCTCTGAGTAAGCCACAGCCTTGCACCATTGATGCACCCAAGACAGACTCTGACAACCCTCTATATGATGTATGGAGATAAAAGGTCTTTTTTTTCTGTAGGTGGAGACAGGAGACAGAGCTGGAAGGTAGAGAATCAGAGATTAATAAGACTGCGGCCTACTCAAACAGTTTCAGGTGCCTTTGGATGTGTTTTTCAGTGGCTTTGTTCCACTCTCTTGCTGTGTTTTCGAAACTTTGTGCTGTCTATGCTGAATTACAGCAGAGCGGAATAAGAGAATCCTTCTGTGCTTCTCTGCGATGGCAAAATTACTCAAATAGTTGTAATTTTTGGAGAGGTTTGTGTCGAACATGCCTCAACCCTTTAAATATATTTTTAACCCTGCAGGAGACATTAGATTAATGCTGCTTTGTTTCCTCAAGGAGCTCTGCAAAAGGTAGATATCACTTCTTAGCTGGTTGCATTGCTTTAATTTCTTACACACATCAGTTAGGCCTTTTTCTCTATATTCTTCTGTGTTTTTCACCTCAGAGTTGCTGGCAAACTGGATAAATCTTCCTCCCTTCATTGCGCCCTATTTACATCCTGCTTTACTCAACAACCCCCTTTAACCACATACCTTTCAAATTGGTTCCATAGTTAGAAAGAATTTTAATGTTCACTCTGGGAATAGGGAATTCAATGTGCCTTGTGTAGTGTTTTAACAACCAGTGGTGCAGTGGAGCGGTGTTCCACCTGTGCATCTTTATGGGGATGTATTTGCATGCTATAAGCACAAAGGTGCAGAATAACCTCTTCTGGTGATTGTGGATGGTAGTAATACATATTGGCTAGTGGTGCCTGCAATGCGTCTAAAAAGATAGTAGGAAAAGTAAAATCATAAAAGATGATAAAAAAACGATAATAAAAGATAAGGATGAAAAAGGGAGAGTAGAAGCCTGCAAACCCATGTAAACAAAGACATAACACAGGTTTTATGAGGCTGAAATTGCAGCGTTTACTTTCATTTATTTGAGGAGAGCCGGTGTGATGGAGCAAAAGGGTGACAGGAAGAAACATTTGTTAAAAAAAAAAGACGGGCCCAGTTCAAACTTTGCCACCACATGACATCAGCGAGAAGCTGTGATGGACCTTGTAATGCAAACAGTGTTGGCCAAACTTTAAATCACCCAGACAATATAGGTGCTCTTGTTTCAGCTGAGGATCAGTCAGCAGTTAAGCAAAAACTTTTTAAAATATTATTACATGTACATTAAGCTGTTTTCATATAAAAATTTGGACTTAAAAATGTGAAGCACCTTATTAACCAGTGTCCCACAACGCTAACCACATGTTTATTAACATATTTATCACAAAAGAAAATGAAGCGGTGGGAGTTATTTAATATGGATTTTTAAAAAATGCCATTTCATATTTTTCCACGACACAATTAGTCATTTTACTCTAAATTTGGCAAAAAATACCCTCTTTCACCTGAATAAAAAAGGTCAAAGTCAAGGTCAGTGTGACCACAATATGTTTTTGGCCTTACCTCTAAATTTCATGAGCAGAGTTTCACTCTGATGTTTAATAGAATAAAATGATTGATATACCTTTATATCCAAATGATCAACTTTTTTTAAAGCAATGACTCAGGAACAAAAAAGGGGAGATTGTGACCATGTTTCACTTGTGAATTACTGAATTGGTCTCGTGTGTCCACCTTAAAACTGTGCTAATTGTGTAGATTGTCTTCAGAGATAAAGATTTGTGTAGAATTTTTCACTTTTTCACACAGACAGAATTTTAGTGCACTTCAAGTTTGTGGTTTCGCTGATACTGACCTTCAGGTCCATGTGATAAAGTTCTCTATTATTCCCCTATACTCTCTAACAATAGTCCCTAGCATGTTTCCAGATGATTCACTGCAATCAAACATGCTAACATAGTGATACCTTCCATTCTGCTGAAAAACACACAAAATTAAGGTCATTCAAAGTCTCGACTGCATAAAGCATATTCTAAACATAGTCATGAATGTAAAACTTAAACTTGTTTGAGGAGGAAGTTTTCATAATTTTCCTAAATATAATATACCACTCATTTGTCAAATACTTGCACTTGTTTCATTTAAAGTCAGTTGTAGTTTCTTGAATTTCTCTCTGTCATCTCCCTTTTGGAAAAAAACAAAATTATACCCAAAAATAGCAACTAAATGAGCCAAGTTAATCTTTACCTACTTTATATTGAAATAATATAGTAAACATTTCTTTCACTCTTTAGTAATTTCTACAAATAAAAAAAGTAATTACTGCTCCAGCAGTCTGCTCACTTTTTTAAAAAGAGAAAATTTAAACAGTACTGTTGTTCTATCACATGCCAGCGTCTTCAGACAAAATACACACTGGTCCCTCCTGATCTCCCACTAATTTTACTGTGATATCGAGAACAAGATCGGCTTAGTCATAATTTCTCAACTTGTTTTTTGCCTGATTAAAGACTGTCAGTAATCAAGTTTGTCTTGTGAGCATCACCTGTCAAAAATCTTTCCCCATCTCTTATTCATTCGGCCTCTCAAAGAAAAAACACTTTTGCTGACCTGCTGGTGCAAAAGTTCCTTACAACCTTCCGTATGCATGGCTCACACTACAGGACTTTAAAAATTGTAAAAGATTCTAATATCTGGTTGTATCACACACTTGAGGAGAATCTTCACAGATTATTTTCTCTCAAATCTTAAACACTCACACACTACAAGATTTGAAAATAATGATCAGCACACACTACAAGATTTGAAAATAATGATCAGCACACACTCCAGGATGTCATCAAGATTACTGGACCAGAGAGAGCAACGCACCACGTGATCCTAAGTCATCTCACAAGGAAGCGAATGTAATCAAAAGCACAAAAAAATGGAGACAAGTGGGTTTTTTACTCTGTTTTTTCCATTTTTTTACTCCAACTTTTGTCTTTTTCCGAGTGGTTATGATAATCCTTGCAGGATACGTTGTATAAACATTCATGGGTTTGCCACAGGTTGACAAGAATGTCCTCCATCTCCGCTGTCCAGCGCACCCGTACACTCTGCTTCTTTGTGGTCGCCATTTTCGTCTCATAACTTCTGATCCCTCCTACGTGGCTTTCTCTGATTGGCTATTGTGATCCTCAGTGAAAATGAGTGGCATAATCATCCCCATACATATCAAACACGTTTGAAAATTACTGGGTGGCTCCTATTGTTGGGAGGGCTGATCGTGGGGTTTAAGATTGATCCATCACCCGCTCACACTAGAAGATAATCTGGGTCGAACATCAGTGCTGATCTTGGTCTCGGACCCAATTTCTCTGCTGATTGTAGGGAGGGCCAAATCGGGGTAAAATCATCCCGAGAATCCTGTAGTGTGAGCCAGGCTTTAAATATTACTTTATCACTTTACCTTTTTAGCCTCTAATACTGACACACAGGCTACCAGTTTGCCACAAAGCCTTTCTGAACACATAGGGCTCTGTTTTCGTAGACCAGATGCAGGCGCGGCTCACCTGCCCTGGGCCTCGCCAAAGGAGTGAGTCCGCCATGCACGGCGCAGTTCGGCGCAGCACGACGCACCCACTCCTCCGGTCCTCCCACCGGCACAAGTGGCAAAGAGGGAGGAGAGAAGGCGTGAGTGGGTTTAACACAGCCAAATGCAATCTTCACCAGTCAAATGAACGCCTCTCCTTGCTTTTATTTAAAAGTGCTGCAGGCGAGGCGTAGTGCCAGTTTCACCTCGCCTAGACCATGGAGAAAGAAAGCAGCAGCTCCAGGCGGCCAAACTCCTCCCAGGAGAAAACTGATATGCTGGTCCGGGAGGTCCAAACTTGCGCTACCAGAATTTATGCTAACACGAACAGACCTCCACAGGCTGATGCAAAAACAGCCTGGGAGGAAGTTGCTAATATTGTTAATCAAGTTTGCTCAGATATTCTGAGAACAGCTGCCCAATGTAAAAAATGGTTCAATGATGCCAAGAGAAGGGCAAAAAAAAAAAATTATCAGGGCAAAGAAGGCACATGGTGACCACTGGGGGCAGCCCCTCCACCAGCCTCACAATGAGTTCAGCGGAGGACATCGCATTATCCACACTCTAAATCAGGGGTGCTCACACTTTTTCAGCTTGCGAGCTACTTATAAAATGACCAAGTCAAAATGATCTACTTACTATAAAA
>JAQNCA010000014.1:24179375-24201109 GCA_029783725.1 Acanthurus tractus
TAGGTTCAGGACTCTTGATATAAGTATTAGCTTCACCAACAGATGAACAGCCAATTGTAATGCTACATCAACCAGGTAACACAGCACACCAAAAAATATATATGTCCTGTTTTTTTTGTTTTTTGTTTTTTCAGATTAAAAACACATACAAAAACAAGCATTCGATTTTATTCATGGGCGGTGTAATATGAGCATTTTGAAATCTGGTTGAGTTTAAAAAAAAAAAGGTCATGTACCTTATATCCAGCTCTGATTCCTGACAGAATAAAGTCTGCAGTTAAACTTCTCTAAACTTCAGTCATCACTGAACAATATAGGAGTGGAACAGAAATCATTTTGAAGCTAAATACAATGAAAAGCTATATTTGAATTGAACTGTTACTAAGTTTAATCATCACACCTCACTGTGTACTGTTGTTATTTGTATGGTTTGAACAGAACAAAGCATTACCAATTAAAACAATCAACAGTGAACTATTCAGAATGAAATTATAATTATATAATTTCATCCCTGTAAAGATATGTCAAGGGTCTTTTTTAGCTCTTTGAGCACTGGAAACAAAGTTGGGTGGAATGACTTCTTGCGGATGGATATTCCAAAACCTTTGTAGTCAGCTTGAACAGTAAAACATTTCCCAGTGTTGTATTTTACAAACTCTAGCCAACACCTGAGAACATCACAGTGAATTAGATGTCCCTTTTAGGCTTTCCACAATATCTGTTTTTCTACTAAGACATTTTCAATAACTCACATACAGTTCTCATTGTATTGTTGAGTCATGTAAGAGTTGTCCTTGCGGTAAAGCAGAGCTGTGATTGGCTGTAACCGGCTGTAACCCACAGCCCACTGTAGTCTCACATTGCCCTGATGAGAAAACTCAAATAACTGAAATTATTAGAAATTATAATAACTACTTGATGTATCACTTTTCTTGGTGACATGCAATATTAATGCCAAAGGCACTTTTGGCATAACAACAATCTGCTTTAAAGTTACAGTGAAATATAATTGTGAATAAATAAATAAAACAAATATGCTGATTAACTATTGCTGATGTTATTTTTTGTAAATTTACCAGTCTAATCAGGAGTGCAGCTAAAAAAGAAAAAAAATTATTTCAAACTAATCAGAGGCATTAGTAGCTAATTATTGTGCAGAAGCAAAGTAGGTCAGGGAGACTGAATAAAAAGAAACACAAGTTAAGAGAAATAATGTGTTGCTTTGGTAATGCGGAGATAAAAGCATTGTTTTCGTAATGAAACCAACTTTTT
This sequence comes from Acanthurus tractus, assembly GCA_029783725.1. Lineage (NCBI taxonomy): Eukaryota > Metazoa > Chordata > Actinopteri > Acanthuriformes > Acanthuridae > Acanthurus > Acanthurus tractus. Next base: position 24,180,648 of record JAQNCA010000014.1, read on the forward strand.
AAACAGACATTATGGAAAAAAAAGGTAAATACAAGATTCCTTGTCCTTGTCAAATGTTCATTAATTCTTAAAGCGTGTCTTTATTCAGTAAGTGTTGTTTGTAAGAGAAGATAATAATTAGAAAACTTTTGTTTAAAATAATATCTTGTGCCGTTATGTTGTACGTCTCACTGCTTTTACAAAACCAGTGGCTGTGAAATGGATCAGTACTTTTAAAACGTATTCCATACATCAGTGTCCTGACTATAGAAAATGAATTTTGCCAGCCCAGTGAACTACTTACATACTGTGACAGAACGATCTATTCTAATAGAAGAAAGCCTGAAAGATATGTGCAGATATCCTCTATTCTCATCATTTTCAAACCATTTATGAAGTCTTTTACGTCCTTGCAGGCTTGCCCACACATTTAGCTGGCATCCAGCGGCATGGAGAAAATACATTTTCTTCAAGGTTCAGGTGGCGCCGCCATATCTGTTCCGCTTGCAGAGCCTGGTGTATTATCTCGAACAATCACAGAGGACACTATCTCTAATGAACTCCTCAGAAAGGCTTTGAAAAAAACATCTGCACAAGATATTTGATCTGCCTCCTTAGAAGATGTGCTATCTTCTGATTTGCTTTTGAGGGTAGGTTGTTTTAGGAGCGTTATGAGGATGTGTGAGGCAGTTGATGAAATCCTTATTTTACAAAGTGGACTCACATAGGTGCTCCTCAATCTAATGTTTTAATGTAAGCTGACTTGTGCTGTATGAATTTATACACTATTGCCTGCAGTTAGACTAGAGATTTTTTTTGTTTTCTTCTTTAAACTGTCACTTGTCAAGAAAACTGTTTTTTGACAGAACAAAGAGGCTCTACTGTGAATTCCAGCTGGAGAGTGTAGAGATGAATAAGAGGCTGATACCCTCTCATTTATAACCCTTACCTGTCAGTTAGGCAAATGTGGATTTCTGCATACATTTATTTTTAGATGATATTCTGACAAATATCTCACAGTAAAACAAATCACAGTAACAGATTCACTGATGGCCTGATTTAATGTTGTTCACCCATCTAATAGACTGGAGCTGGAGTTCTAAAACATGGGGGGCTTTTGAACACAATTCCAAGGGTCTGTAGCAAAATGACAACGGATATTACAGATGTTGCCATCTCTTAATACATCTGAACTGTACCCACTCAGAGAACTTCATCTTCCAATGCACAATGTTAAAAGATTTACTCATTTGAGCTTATGCTACTCTTTTATCAACTGGAGACTGACCAGTTGTAGCTCCACAGCTATTATTGCTCATTATGTGGAAAAAGTGTGACACAGTCACTGACTGAAAATAAGCCACCTAGAAAATACAATATAATCAGTACCACAGTGATCATCATTATGATCATCATCATTATGATCGAAATTGATGTCATTATTGTTGTTGTGAGCAAATCACAACTTTTGAGCACAGTTGTTGCTTACAGCATCATCACAAACAAGATTAGAGCTGAAAAGTTGTCAAGCACCAAACAAACAGCCTGGTTTAATGAGCATATGTGAGACATATACAGCGTATGAATGATAGATGTGATGAATAATTACCTTGTACCTTGTTCTATTATTTGCTTTAACATAAGGCTTTCCATTGCAATTCTGTGACCAATATATATTTTAAGCTTGACTGATACTTTTTTGGTTCTAATTCTGATTTAAATATATTTTAGCTTGATATTTGATACTTTCTCAACATAGGCACATCTTCTCAGAAAACAATCAAGTAAGGCGTGGTCAGTGCTCTCTGGAAGGAAAACTTACAATGACCGTGAAAAGATCAATGACAGCCCCCAAAAACGAAGCCGAAACATCTGGATAGCTGCCTGCTGTATGGGTGCTACTTCCCACCCCCAGTGTTAGCAGTTGGTGCATGGGTCAGCAAACTAACAATCTAAAGTAAATGACAAAAAAGTTACCCAAAGGATGGTCTCTGTCATTTTTTCATTTAGTTGGAGGGTATGGAGATTGATTTTTCCTCTTCTTTGTTCTGTCATTGGTAGCATATGGCCAGAATTTATATTTAAAGCATTGAAGAACTTAACTCACATGATCAACAAAACATAACATCTTTGGCATTCCTGGAATCTGGAAAATTGGGGTTGCCAGTGACACTAACATTGAACCACAATGACAATGGCAATGACACAGTAACTTCTTTTTTCTATAGAGATGTGGAGTCAAACATGCACTTTGCAGTCACACTGATCTGCATACTTACTCAGTCCTGTTGGACTAGGAGTAGGTTACTAGCTGTATGGCTAACTGAGCTGACAAGACAGCTACAAGCCACAACTAGAATGAGCCACAGTAAAGGGTGTACTGATCAGCAGTTAAGGATGACTATATTGCTATATGTTTACACATTGTTTCTGGAAGTAAACTTAATTTACTCCTTTTTGTACTGTAATCACTTGTTACTTATAGGTTGGCATAAACTTACCATAAATATCTGCAATAGGTTAATGTAGACCAATATGACTGTATTTATCTAGCTCTAATTTTACTTTATCAAGGTTTTTTCCTCATAACACATCTAATCTTTTTTCCTGACTGAATTCTAAACCCACCAATCACAGGCCTCTTGCCTTGGCGGCCACTGCCTCTTGTGTGAATTTGACTGGTGAGGGAAGAGTGCACATCAAAATGGCTAGCATTAGAGGAAACATGAAAGATTCAGTCATACATGTTTAAGTTTCAGTCAGACTTAGATGAGGAATCTGTAGTGCAAAAATGAATAAAGAGAGAAAGAAAAAAGTCAACAACTAGCAGATATGTCAAAATAGTGAGTGTAATTAGCATCTTTTGTTTGTTTGTTAACTTATTAAGTTGAACTGGCAGTGGCTGATGTAGGGTCAGTGCTTGTGCTCTTACTCTGGACTGACAAGTTCATGCTGTCGTCCAGTTTTTCAGGTTTCTTTGTCTGCACCTGGCTCCCAATTAATAATGTGCCAAATGTAGTTTGCCTGATGTGCACTTGAGTCACATATTCCAGCAAAGTGCACAGATATGGCCCCCTTCAGTGTGAGAAACACCTCTCTAAAATTGCATGTCCAGTTACCACAGGATTATTCATATTAACTGTGTCCCCAACTTGTCAACTTTATTTCCGCATTTCACAACATTTTCTGAGGCTGTGTCAGAAGTGCAGCCAATGCAAGTATTCACCTAAAATGCTCAGTGAGCAGCTTAGCAGCACTAGTGAGTGTCTGGCAAAGCACTAATGCTGAGACAGACACATAGCTGGGAGAACTGTGCAGCCATTTAGCCATGTGTCACCCCAAGACTGGATTCACTGAGTGAGTCATAGCCTGCCCTGAGCAGGACACAGTGTGTGCTTGACCACTGCAAGCTTACTGTCATCGCAAATAGAAAAATAGGACAAACTGCTAAAGTTATGGCAAGGGACTGTGACTGTGACTGCTGATATTCAAAAACAGGTTAAAAAAAAAAAAAAATATATATATATATTTTTTTTTAACACATATGCTAAATAAACAAGAAGCCTACTCATGTGCTTAAATGTCTGAACAGTAATACAGCTGAACCCAACCTTTTCCTTAAAAAAAGTGTATTTGCAAATTCACATTTGTTTAGATATACAAATTTCAAATAAATGCATGCAAACCTAAGAGGCAGTTAACATTTATATCACATAGGTGCGAACAACACATCACAATAGAACCACTCAGATAAGGCACAAGGATAATGCATCCTTGCCATTCTGTTCTACAGACATATTGTGCACTACATCATATATATTTTACTCATACAACAGTCACAATACAAAATTCCAAGACCATCCAGTATTGCACACTCAAATATAGGTAAGTACAATAAAGGTAAGGCAACTTTACTGAAATATACATTTCAGAGTACAACCGTGTAAACTGTAGCTGTGTATAAAAAGGCCAAAATGCACATTTCTGACTGAGTCTAACAGTACAAGCATGTCCTGTGGTCATATGAACTAATACATGCATGCTCTTCAAACACATTGCACTCCTCAGCCCTGCTTGCTGTGATCTTGTATTCAACCTTATACTAATAGCTGGCTATATTTAGAATCGAGGCCTTCAAGCAAAAGCATAAAGTTCTGTCAAGAAGGGAAAATAATATAGTATCCACATTAATGAATCTTCGGCTGTAATATTCAGTGGAGTTACAGTGGCCTATCAGTTTTAATCGTCATAGAAGGAATAGTGTGTGACCATATACAAGTATTATAATGACAGTAAACAATTGACAGTAAGTCACATATCAACTAAAAACTTAAAGCAATTTTCTTTTGTAATCATAGTGTAAAACAGTTAAGGACTCAGGTTAGGATAACACTTAGGCATTATGCAAATTCATTATATTATGCAAGAAGTAATTGCTCCAGTAGATTTCTGTGGTTCTTATTGATAAAATGTGTATGGTGGCAACTGGGACAGATAGATAGAGGACTTGGAGCCCTAATTATGACATTTCATTAAAAAAGATTTCAGCACAAGCATGCAGTGAGAATGCTGTTACATTTGGTCTTAAGGTTACAAAGAAAGCAGACCTGTATTTGCTAAGATAAACTCTGGGCCTTATTACCACAATTTCCACGTCTGTTGTGCTCCCAAATACACGACGGCTTTCTTCTGTGATATCAAACACGTGAAAGTACAGGTTCAGCAACAGGCAGCAGCTTCCTGTTTGTGTTGGTGAAGGGTTATGAGCAATAGGAAGATCATTACCTGTACTTCAAAACATACTTTGAGAGTAATGAAATCGGATGGCACCATCCACTCAGTGCATTAAGTTATTGCTGGCAACAGATGGAACTCTTTAGCATATCAAAGAGTTCCTCCTCCGCCGGTTTGCTGAGTTATTATTTGTGTTTGTATTCGGTCATGCACGTTTTATTTCAAAGTAATATTATCTTAGTTGAATTAACATCTCCTGAGTGAACTCTTTTTCAATCACTTGCAAACCCAAACTCAAGTAAATACAGATAATAGTACACCTTTTCCATGGTGGGCATTCTGATAATCTGAAAGGCTTCATTGTGTGTGCTTGGATCATTTAAAAGGAAACAGAACAGTCTAAATAAGCAGAGGATGAAATTTACTTTTCAAGCATTTGACCTTAAGCCCACACCTGTGCATGACATTTATAAAAAGTCCAGAATGAATTCATTTTGAAAGCACTTTTTAGTATTGAATTCAAGGCTTTGAAACTGACTGGGATTATTTTACATAATTGGGTTTAATTTTTTTAAGATACCTGCATAATTATGAGACCTGAGCGGAGGACTGCTAAAGCAGCTGAAAGATAATCAGCTTCAATGGGGCACTGTGTCTTGTACCTCAGTCAGTTAGCTAGCAGTATAATCCTCTCCTAAAGAAAGTGTAAACAGTTGTGGCTAGCTATTAAAACCAGTTCAGACTGAGCAAAAAAGTCATTGGTTTGAATTTAAAAAGTGTTGTCTAACTATTGTCTAGCTCTTGCTAGATGCATAAAATGTAATCTCAGTGACCAGGTTATTATAGGTAAAAATATGCAAAGTAATATTATAAAATACACAGCTCTGAAAAAAAAAAGCCAAAAAACTGTAATGCTTCAAATAATCCTTTTGTGTTTTATTTCATATTTCACATTTCATTTAATTTTCTTTTAATTCACATACATAAGGTGAAGTAGGTGAAATGTTGAGGACAACTTTATATCGCAGACAGAACAAACACTTGTTTTAACCCTGTGTGATGCTGGCCTGTGCTGACCAGGCAGCATTTAAATGAAACTTGTAGAGATACGACGAAAGCTGATTTGATTTGTATATTTCAGAAAATGTAATGAGCCGGACCTTTGAATTGTCCATAAGTTAAAGTGAGAAATAATGCAGCTCTTGAATGACATGCAGGTGACTTATTTTGATGGGGGTTTTTTCATTTTTGAATGTGTGATGTCTAAATATTAAGCTTTATTGTGAAATCCAATTTCGTATAAATTATTGCAGCTGATTACAAAATATCAACTTTTTTTTCGGTTTGCCTCGTTGTCCAACTCAAAATGCATCAGGCCTCTTCTGAAACATATCTTGAAGATATGTACTAAATTTATGATGATTTGACAAATCATTAATGACTCATGGCCATTTCTTGCTGAGTCCTGCCATTTGTGAAGACCATCGCTCAATATTTAAAAACTAAACAAGAAACCATCAAACTTTTTACAGGGCTGCTCAATGCTCACTTTGGGATAAATCCATATAAGGCTGTAGGAGGACATGCTAAATATGTGTGGGTCAGAAAAGTCAAAATAGTGGAAATTCATTGAGTCAGACTTTTATGAACTATGAAGTGTTTTGTTGAACTGAACTTGTGAATCCAATTTTAAGTTATCTCGACTATGATGTATGAAGCATGGCCTTTAAAAATTATATTTTAAGTCCTCCATTTTACCATTTGAGCTCTTATTTCTCTGGAATTTGCACATTATCTCCAAAGTTTTTCTGTCCCTCCAGGGCTAAAACTATATTTGTACCCTTTAAACTCACCACACAGTTCAAAATGTTGCAGTGCTAACTGACTCAGTTGAGTTGAGTCACCATTAGCTCACTGTTGGCGGCCCTAAAAAGGTGCCAGCCATGCAGTCATCTCAGAAAGGACATTGTGTTGTAAAGGACATACACTACAAGTCTTGCCAAATCTTAAACATGTATTGATATTGTGCCTATTGTTAAGAGTGACTTCTCTGCTTTATGTTGCCACTAGATTCATTTTCTGCAGGTTCGATCGACAAAATTGTTGATAATTTAAACATCCCCAGTACATGTGATTTATTACGTTAAATATAATGCTGGCTTTTATTTATATGAGAATAGTGCTGTTTATCTGCTGAGAAGGCTTTTCCAAATCATTTTGATTTAAACTCGCATTACCATACAAATATAATATAACTTTGACAGCAATAGAAGCTGAAAAGATGTTAACTGTGATGAATTACGTGGCCTGTCTTTGACAATAAGGTTTCTAAAAAGTTAAATTTAAAGGTGGAGTGAAAAATTTGAAAACCAATTACTGAGGAGAGAGATTTTTAGTAATGTGAAATATAGCGTCCTTCAAGAAACTGTCCTTAAGATCACAGATAATTAAAAGTCATATTTAGATGTATCCATCACAATCTAATAGGTTATCATAGGTATGAAAAATAACCACAGTTCAAATCAAGTCCACTGGCAATAAAGCCTCCGTTAGTGCTAAACCTTAGTGTAGACAAACATTCATCACTCTGACTTCAGTCTGACTGAGGTGCTCACTGACTAATATATTCTCTTCAATCAATTCTGTGAGTTAATATAGTAGACTAACTAAAGGACATGTAGCATCTGTCATAGCGGCAGGAGCACTCCTGGATGTTGCAATAACTGCCATCCAGAATGATGCATTCCTAATGTGTCTCCATAATCATGTCCATTGCCCATGAAGGGCATTTCTTATGTTGATGTGCATGTCAGATGGCCTGATATGTCAAGGTCTCTTCTAGTGCTGCCTTGATCACCTAAGGCCATTTTACAGTGACAGGATGAACATTGACCTCTGTCATTCCACCGGGTGAGCAGCCTCCAGTGAGCCTGATGGTGCCAGGCCAGCTGAACCCATGCTGCTGCTGGGCAGACTTCTTGCCCTTTGCCCCCTGGGTCTGCGTCCATGCACACCTCCAAACAGGCCCAGCTGTCCCCTCTTCATTATGCACTTATTAGGAGTAGATTACTGTGCGAGGTGGGTTTGATCATCTTGTCGAGAGCTCTGCCTCAGAAAAACTGGTCTCATTTTAGCAAATTTGTACCTCGCGACATGACCTTGGAACTCCTCCATTTAAAGTGTGTGACTCTCTGTGGTTTTCATCATTTTAACACTGTTCTCTTGCCTATTAAAGCTTTCATTAGCATTGAGATCTGGTTGATGACAGTATTAGTGAGAGCTCAGCCGCAGCCCATGAAATTGAAGAGCATGTCTGGCTAACCTGTAGCAGGCGTCTCTAGATGCTCTCACCTGTTCTTCCTCAGAAGGAGCAATTATGTCAAGATGAAGGAAGGCGGGGGAGGCATCCCCAGATGGCCTTAGAGCCAAGCCCTTGCTAATTGGCAGTGTTAGGGATTCAGAGCAGGTTCAAGAGAAAGCACACCCCCCTCCTTTTTCCACTGCCCCAACATCTTTCTTTAGCTTTGTTTTCCTTTGTCAACTCTTGCCTTTTGATATGCATATCAATACATGTTTTATTCATGGCCTTTTGGAATGAAATCAGTCGAGATCACCTTGCTCTTGTCTGTAGGCTCAATAAGTGTTCGCCTCGTGTGTGCGTGGACAAGGTTGCCATTTCAAAGCTAGTTTGGTGATGCTGCTTCATGCAACCGAAAGAAATAAATGATTCATGTGACTGTCACATCGAGGGTGCAGAACAACCAAGGTTCTGCATTCTTTTAGTTTTCCAGCAGCTTGTAGGCCTTTTTTATTGAGACAGCAGTGCTAATTGAGCAGCTGGAAAAGGACAGTGATGAGGCAGTCCCAACGAAGGCAAGGTAGAACAGCAGAGGAGAGACTGGGCTGCTGGGGTTTACTACCTACAACTCAAAGGGCTCATATTTGATACTTGTCTTGCTATAGCAGCCTCCATTTTAATCATATGCTTTGGATGTAAAGTTAAATTAATTTTTTCCATTACAGTAATGTCAGTGTTTATTAAATCCCAGGACCCCACTGACATGACAATATCTGTGAAATCACTTCATGTGTGAGATCATTAAGGTCCTTTTTGCAAGGCAATTCAAAATTTGCATAATTATCTGATATGAGATAGACTGCAAGCTGCTATCAGATTAAACACATATTTCAGTTTCATGCAGGCTCTGACCTCTAATTGGTCTCTATAGGCATGGATAGGCAGGGTAGGTTACACACACACACACACACACACACATGCACACACACACACACACATATATATATATATATGTATGTATATAAATGTAATTGTGTGTGTTATTCATAATTGGGTCAGACAATGGCGTATAATTGACATGCTGACATATGTTGACAAACAGGTTGAGTATCTGTTGTGGAAGTGAGGTTTGTTGTGTGTGTAGGTGTTACATCATACTGGCTAACGCTTGTATACTCATTTGTCACTTCATTGGGGAATTCAGCTACCCTAATGAGGATGGTGAGTACATGTCTCTCTAAGAAGAAGAAAAAAACAAAAAAAACATTAGCCCAATTATATTGTTCAAATGCATTGCAATCAAATGGCCGTACATTAAGAAAATGTGAATTATTTCTGTTTCAGCAAACCTCTTCACTTTCATGTGAAGCAGAGTGTTTACGCTTTAGAGCTGATTGGCTCATTGTTTGCGCTGTAAACTGTGCAGGAAGGCTTTTAAATGGCCACATTAGAGTCCCGTGCGGTTCACTGACCATGCACTATCAATTTCGCAGCATGCCCAATTGTATTGGCAGAAGAGCACTGGCGGTGGGCAAACCAAACAAAAAGTCTTATGTTCCAAATCACAAAGTATACTTAAAGGGATTATACAAGAAAACATGAGTCAGAGGTTTGTTCTGATTGTATTCCTGCAGAAATAATTCACTGCATTCATTTTTTTGTGTATTGCTAAATACATATTTCTAACAATAAAAAGGATGCCAATCAAAAGATAAAAATAAAATCGTGTCCTTCATGTAGGTCAAACCACTGCACTATTTCTGCCAATGTGAACAATAGTGAACAATAACAACAGTCGAGTCGATAACTTCAGTTTTCGCAGTGATGAACTCCAACGTCGATGTCCTGAAATATCCTTTCCTTTCTCAGAATAGTTTGCACTTCATCTCTGTGGTTGCTCTATTGTGGCTCCAATAGTCAAAAAAAAGACCCTTTCCAAACAGGTCAGGCTGAAAGCACAAATACAGGCCAGGACAGCCAATCAGAGCTGTTTTCAGGCTGTTAATCTTCTCCTTTATGGCCAGCTTACGCGAGTGAGGGCATAGTCTGTCCAAAAATATCTCCCTTCCAGCTCTTACAAGATCAATGCTGATGCCATCTGAATAGCTGTTTGATTGCAGCATTGTTGTATGACATTAAAAACTGCCAGCCGTCGGTGGATTAGTTTCAAAGACCCAGAATACACAAGGCTGCACAAGACAAAGCAATTAATTGAATGGGGTTCCTTGAGCTCAGAGGTGCTTGTCTTGCAGGACGACATTTGTGCCAAGAATTACACAGAATTATTGCTGGCATGATGCATTTCAACCAGACAATGCACTTTTGCTATACAGGGTTGAATTTTGGTGTATTTTTTGTAACTACTTTTGAAAATATCATGAACTAAAACACCTTGTTGACAGATGTGCAGTGTCTTGTGTGTGAGTAAGGGTTGGAATTCTTGGAACTGTCAGCAGTGAGTTTATTAGAGACACAACAGACTGGGCTGCAAGGTCCCAATGTGAGACAACACAATCATAGACTATAATCACAGACTGCAACAACAAATATTGTTCAGAACTACTGTTTCTGGAGTGTACAGAAACAATAGTTCTACATGCAAATAAACATTAGATTGGCCGTGAAAAAGTCCAAGTCCAAGTCTAATAGGTTCATTGCTTTGAAGAAAAAAACATAATACACAAACAAAATCCTACATCTACTAATAAAACAAGAACAACAGAGTCAAATCCTGTTTTTAGATGTTTAGTGTTTGGTTTCCCTACAGGCTACCTTTCTAACAGTTTTTTTTTTACGTTCACATATTTTTTATTTAGTTCTTCAATATTTATTTACCCTTAGTGCCCTGAATTTGAAATGTGTTGAATGAACAATTAGTTGTAGCTGTTGTGTAATTTATTTCTGTTTACAATTAGTGAGGCAATCACTTTTGGATGCTGGTTGCACAACTGAAGTTCAACACTCAATTAAACTTTGATACAGAGGTCATAATTTCCCATTTATTTATTTATTCTCCGGCCATTCATGATTTTAGGAAGGCAACAGTGATCCTATGTAATCTTACCTAAAAATATAAGAAAAACAATGCCTGACCTAATAGTTTTTCTCTCCCAGTGACCCGAATGATGGCAGATATCAAACAAACTGTCAACAAAGTGTAAAGGAACATCTTTTTTATTTTACCACTTGGCTCAGATAAGGATTTAATGATACCTTAAATGAGAGTGAATTGTGTGAGATGGTGCATTTGTCAGTGAAAAGGTGCAGAATGTAAAAACGCCTATGATCTTGATATGAATAGCACCCTGTAAGTGTTTAAAGTACCAAAATAAATACAGAAGTTGACTATAACACATTTAAATAAGAGACAGAAACTTCAGACTGCCGCTGAGAAAAGTGAGGACTGTAAAGATCAAAGACTTTTTCTACATCTGTACATATTTTTCATCCCATTTAAGATTTAGAAATCTTTGAATGTCAATGTAATGTATGCAACAGCCAATTTTCAGAGCTGGCTGTATTCCCTGTGGCAGTAACCTGGTGCTTTGGGCTAACATGTGTCTCCCACAGAGTTTCAACCTGATAAATCTGGTTGTTAAAGTGAGAAGAAAAACAGTCCGTCGCAGCTGTCTGACGTCTACTGGGAGTCCCAGTGAAGGTACCTCAGTGTTAGAAAAACACTGGTTAGAGTTTTCATGATGACCTACTTCTGTTCTGCTGCATATCATGACTCCACTGCACGGGGACATGCTAAACAGCCTCTTCAGAACTGAGTACATGGAGAATTTCATGCTGGCCTCAAAATGTTTAACACAATTAGGAAACTATCACAAATAATGTCAGTGTTCATTCCTACCAGCATTATGTATCTATTTTGCCTTATTTTTATTAACAATTATTTTATGGATTTAATATAGTAAATAGTAATACAGTGATTATAGAGTGAAAAGTGCAGGGTTATTGATGTCAATTGATGTCAGTTGCTCTGTGCTCCGCTTGCTAGGCAGAGTTGCCAGGTCTGTGTAACAAAATTAGCCCAATGGCCAATAAATCAGTCCAAAAGCGAGAATAAAAAACTGACCTTAAAATAGGCTGTTATAAACAAGTACCACAGCTTTTAAAGTCCAACAACATGCATTTATTGTCAAATGCACTGTGTATCATGTGTGCATGTGTGTGTGCGTTTGTTTGCGTGTGTGTGTGGGGGGGGGGGGGGCATGCATGTATGTTTTTGTGTGAAGTGAGTAATGTTTATGTGTGGACTTGCTCATCCAGAGCTTGGTAAGTTTTAATATAAACATAAATTAACAATTTTCATCTGTGGATTTTTGTTTATTTATGTCACTCATGTAAATAACATTGGAAATAGGTCTGCAGACATATAATTTTGCCTGCGACAACACTTTGAATGCCACAGATTTCTGCTAAAAAAGAGCAGACCTTGCGACACTGCTGCAGGTAACTGAATTCAGTCTCAGACACCAACAACTAATGCAGATGTTGAAACCCAATCATAGATATGAAAAAATAATCCTGGTTTTCCCTCTAATTTTCTCCTTCTGCTCAGCCTCAACTGATTTTTTGAAGTAACCTGCTACTGTAGCTGCATGTTAGATGTTAGTGGTATGGCTAGCTGACCGTATAAATCATCTTTGGTTGTTTGTTTTTTGATCATGTCACCAAGTAAAGAACTAGGGGAATAAATTTTGAATTGGCTTTAGAGAATTTTCAGTGTTAAGAGCCCTGAGCTTTTGCTTTTTTCTTTTTTTTAGTCAAATTAAACATTTTTTAACTATAAGATATTCACCAGCTCCACTTCTTTGAAAGAACTCTTGATGACAGGGTTAAGATAATTATACCACATTATAGAAAAAGGGTTTTTTAATTTATGCTGTTTATGCTCGTTCAATTTATTTAGAACATGACATATTGACTCTGGTGTAGAAATGCAGTTAACAAGCTACCGATAATTGTGTAGATTTCTTTTAGATATTATCACAGCAATTCCACAAAATAACTCCCTTATGACTTACTAGTATAAGAGAAAGTAATCTTTACTGAATATAAGACTGAGTGATGTTAATTGTCAGTCACTTAATTAACCCAAACAAAGCATTGTTTTGTATTTTGACAGCTGTGAGTTAATGGCCTCATTGTGGCCCTATGGATACATTAGCTTCTTATTCAAGGCTACTGTTTTTCTTTTCTCTTTGACGTTTTCAGTCACCCCATACAGGTCCTTTGTTTTAAAGTAAACAAGGTCAGCTATTACAGAAAGACGTGCAGCATTCTCTGTCTTTGTCTATCTTTTATAAGGTTGAAGTTATTCTGGTAACTCTAGCTGAGAGTCTCTCTCCACAAAAGTTTTGTTAAGTGCTTTTGCATCAGAAAACCCTCGACTCGCGTAACAATTGCAGTCAAAAAATGACTAACAAAATGCGACCGCACCAGGCATTGTTGGACAGTCAGCACTATCTTCTGCTGCAATGGTGCACTGTTGGCACTGAACAATGAGCACACAGTCAATTCATTTTTTTTTGCCCTAGAATTTATGAGGTTACAGCAAGCACAGTGGGCTTTTTAAGCAAAATATTGCAGACAAACTGATTTGTGGTGTCCTTAAATGACTTGAGTGCTAACCACTGGAGAACCAGGAAACAACGAACCCATGCCAGAAATAATTAGAAGGCAAAAGATGAGCAAGCATGTGGCTGTATTGTTTCAATACTCTTTTGGATGGAGGTTGGTACATGTCTTAAAGGCATTCCTGAGCAAAACTAAGCGGCACTTTACTCTCACCACGCAAAGCAGATGCAGTTATAATTACACTCTAAGTATTATAGAAATCTAAACAAACATTTTTTAAAATTACAGAATCTATTTGTGTGTTGTTTTTTTGGTCAGTGTTTGAGTGTGTTTTCAGCCAGCCCAGCTTGGAGTAATGACAATAGCTTGAACAGCAACAATGGCTGAATTTACATATACAGAGCTTTAATTCTTAAGTTTTCATTTAAAACTTTGCCTATATTGTGATTCTCCAGGCTTAATGCAGATTGAATGTGTTTCAGAGGTGCTATCTGTAAACACTGTGTTCAGTTTTGCATAAAAAAAGAAAAGCTTACTCCATACAAAAAATTAGCATGAGGTTTCAACCCACCGGGGGAATTGGAAGCATGCTCTGATGCTGTAAAAATGTGAGGTGTGCAAGGAGACATTTTCTTGAATTAGATTCCCTATTGAGCAGTTCTTTGAAATATGCATTACCCTGCTCATGTCAGCCTGTACAGCCTTGCACAGATCTGTCACTACTTTCACCGCACAATGCTGCGGTGTCCTGTTGTTTAAAAGTTTCTGTCGTTTCAAGATGGAATAAATGTTGTGATCTCTATTGTGGATGTAGTATATCCAGATCCACTGAATCCAATGTTTTACATAAATGTCAAGCATAATTTGTTTGTTTAGTGAGTTTGTGCAGGTTTTGGCCTTATGGAGGTGATAAAGGAATGGAAATATTAAAAACAGACATTAAAGGAACCTGATATCAGATGTGAAGAGAGCTGGTCAAGAACTAAAGTATTTGTCAGTAGCAAATATGAAGGATCATGTTTATATACAGAGCCAACCCGATTGCAAAAGATTTTTGAAGTGAGAGTTAATGACATATTTAGCAGGATGTAAAATTAAACTCAGAAACCTGGATTTATTAAAAATTGTGATGTTTATCAGTCATGTTGCTTGCATCTGAGCAGGAGCCAAAACTTCTCTACTTTGCACCCCAGCTCAAGTTTCACCTTACAATATAAGCCACCAATTCATGTTGTAACATAGATTTTTTTTAGTAAGTTGCCACTATGACAATATAGTTATGACTCCTTATTAATACAATTTTTCAAAAAAAAAGTTTCCCTGTCTTTTTTTAATCTACTATCTGTGTTACCCTGTTGCCACAGTACCACTGTATATTATATACTTTCACTATATTGAGGGCTCTTCTAGTGATGGTTCAACTCACAGACTTTAATTGCTTTGTAAATTAGGTTTCCAGATTTGGGATTTTGTCTGTTTAATTTTATGAGACATGTTCCTCATACATGGATACTGCATTATTAAACCTGTATAGTATCTGACACTTAGTTTTACTGAGGCACAATCAAAGGCCCATCTGTGGGTTCCAGGGACACACTGCACTGACAACCTCAGTACAAACTGCGGAGCTGCACAGATTAAGGTATAATTTGTTTTCTCCAGAAACACACAATAATGCTGTGGTGTAGGACTCCTCTAACAGTGGCTGCTACCTGTTCTGTCTGGGCATGAGCTGCTATATTTAAAACAACTCACAAACAGGAAGGTATTTGTTTCTTTTCATACATTACCTAGTTTGAATGTAATGACAACAGCTATCCATTAACACATAAAGTCCTCCCACAGCTCAGACTCATTTACTAGATAACTTACCGGTCGAGAAATGTTGGAAGCATAGAAACTCAGTATCATAGGAAGTCAAGTCATTTTTTTTAAACCTTTCACACTAATAATGCACTTTTTGTCATCACCCTGCCATACCTCCCACACTGTGTGACAGTGATTCAGCTGTTCCCCAGCCTGTGCTCATTACCCGCAACAGTCAGAACTCAACATCAGCTGCACATGATGAGACCCAGTCTGTAGCACCAGTCACTAAATAATGCCAGATTTTCTCAGCTCACTGTAATTGCTGAAACATACACTGTCCATATAGTAATTGTATTCCCACAGTGAAGGTCGGTTTACAATATAGTTTGGTCTTTTGAATTTGTTTCAGCCTGTTTTTTTGGCACATCCCGCCTTTCTTTCTGTGTAAACACTTTACAGTTTGTAATAACCCTGATCAGTATTTATGAATTACCCGCATCAAAAGTGTGACACTGCATTCTCTTTCATGTCTGCATGTGAGGCAATTTAGTTTCACAGAAGGATTTGTCACTGTGTTTACACTCTTTATTTCACTTGATATCAAACAACTGTGGCGTTACATTCAGAAAGTTTCTATTTTCCCTTGTCTCATTATTGAATAAGTGAATACTCCATGCATTCTTCATATTTATGTGCTTGTGTTTGAAGTGAAAAACAGCCATAATCATAGCATTTCTTCAACCTTGCCATCAACAAGCCTGCTGTTGGCCCAGACTTCTAATGGTCCGTTGTGTTGTGGGTTTTGTTTCTTCTCATTTTTTTCCTCTCTTCTGCATTCTTCTTCTTTAGATTTCAGATTGACAGAGTAATGCCGAGATATAAGTTTACTTTAAATTGAAAAAAGCTATAAATACACAAAAGGCTGATTAATATAAAAATAGCAAACCGACTGTTTTCATATCCCAGGGAATCTGACCGATTGTTATTGTTCTAGCTTAAATGATTGAGAAAATTTCCCAAGACAAAAGAGTGATTGAGTCTGTTTCTCTTGTTTATCTTCAAAGCAACACTGATACTTCCTAAAGCCATGCAGAAGAAGCACGCTGGTGCCTTAATGGAGTAACTGAGACTTCTGATGTGTCATTTTGCAACAAAGCGGTCTCAACACATGAAACCAACTGATTACACCTCTGCGTGGATACATAATCTCACCATCGCCGGGCAAATAAATAAATTTATAAATGCTCTAATGAAAGCATGTTGACAGAAGTAAATGACAGCACTTTTCCAGACAATTGTCCAACATAAATCAGACTCTATATCCTATTACCACCTAAATAGCCGTTAAAGACACGTCTCACTTCAGATCATTCTTTTCAATGCCTTGGTGTTGTGACAGGCAGTTCAAATTGATATGTTTTGGCTGCTTGTGGTGTTCCCTTCCAAACACTGACTGCAGCAACAATCTGTTTCTGCTGCTGACTGATTGGCTGTTTTAAAAACAGGTCAGTGTCTGAGTTTATAGTCAGCTTTGTTGTCTTTCCTTGTCGTCCCACAGAGAGCAGTGTCCTGCAGAGTCCTGTCTTTACCAAGCAGCCTGGCAGCATTGTGTATCCTGTGGAGACTCTGGAGAGGAACAGGGAGGTGCTGTTCAGCTGTGAAGCCCAGGGAAGCCCACCTCTCATCTACCGGTGAGTGTGCGACTTGCAGCGCTTCAGCCGTCCTCCCCTGCACATTGTTCTTTTCCATCAATGCTGAGTGCTTTCATACCACTGACAGCATCAGCATCCTTCAGTTTAAGACAGCCGATCACTGGCAAATGTCTCCATCTCGTCTTTAAACAATCCTTCTCTGTGTTGACAGCTCTACTTGTAAGACTGAACTGTAAGGAAACTTAAAATATCAAGAAATTCTGAAACAAAATGTAGCTTTACCAACAAGCGATGCTTTAAACTGTAAGACTAGTTCATCACTTATTGGTACATAAAGATCCAAAGCCATTAAATAAGTGATGGAGGAATATGTATTTAGATGTTTTTGTAAAGTGGAAGTTGTAGTAAAAAATACTCCTCAGTAAAAGATGTGCAAAGTACAAAAGCATAATTCAAGAAGTGACCAAAGTAAAAGTAAACCAGAAAGATTTTAAATGTTAAATAAAGGTTGGAATAAATGTATTAAAAGTGCATTCAGTCTGCATTTATTAGACAAAGTGGACCAGGACAGTTTTACATTGTTTTGTTACAACTAATGCGTTAAAATGCTTACAGAGTACCATTGTCGTCCAAAAAACTATTAAAAGCACATCAATGACCCTCACTTTTGTCCTGGGTGAAACGTCACTCTGATGAATGGTGACACTGGAGCTTATTTAAACCTCTTTGAAATTCTACGCAACCATTCTGGTGCTGAAAATACTCTGGAGTGCTCTGAATGGATCATTCACAGCTAACAGCTGTTTCAAGTCAAAAAAGACAACTTTTCAAGCTCCCCAAGTGTTTCCAAGTGGCAGTATTGTTGGTGCACCTGTCGCAAAGACAGCCAGATCACTCTCTATTTTTTCTCAGAGTCTAACCAACAACACACTGCACTTGTTTTCAGGTGACCTTGATCATGAGGTCAAGGGGTATTGTTGTAATTTTTAAGGGAGTAATGGATAGTGTAAGTACCGATTGGCATTAACAGGTAACTACAACAGGGGTCAGCTTTAGCGTGGAGAGGGGGTAAAAGAAAACATTGGGAGAACAGCTTGAATTTATTCATTCAATTAATCTAAAATGGAGTTATGGAGCAGATAGAAGCAGGTCAAGCCTTCATTATCATGGGAGATCATACCTGGTGGCAGACAGGAAATCACAGTGAAAGCGAGGCTTTTAGGGAACCAATCTAAATTCAGTTGTTGCGTTATCCTGTAGGTATTAGATTGTACAATCAACATTTACTTTACAATGCAAAATTCAGGCAAAACAATTCTCAGTGTTCCTTTAAGAAGTTTTTTTTTTCTCTGTCAAATAAAAACAGGATTTAGTCCAACAGTAATTAATAAGTGACCCTTTGTTGGAAATGCAAGTCTTTGGTTAAAAAGATGGGAGATAAATGGGCATGTGGCTCAGAGCAAAGGGGAAGACAGAATGTATTGAATGACAGATTAACACATTATTTTGGTCTTTTCATGGGATTTGTTGGCAAATACAAGACTAAGCATTTTTATCTCTCCTAAGGGATAGATATCTGAAATGTCTGTAGAGAATAAACATCCACAGTTTTTTCTTAGAAAAATCAAATAAAAACTTCTCATATTTTAAGACCTTGGCTCACAAAATCATTCCCCTTTTTACTCTTCTTACCGTAAGTATTAAAAGTAGCCCTGGTAATTTTTTTTCTGTCCATAGATGGTTACAGTGCAAACAGGAGCTCCCAGCAACAAATCCAGTGCCAGAGCAGGCTGACTTTTCATGATGCAGACTCTTTTAAATGTAATAAAAAAGGCTCTAAAAATTGAATAAGAATGTGGGGATCAGGTTTAGCACACATTTCCTCACTTACTCCATTGCAATATTACACTCTGGTTTTCATCACCCAAGCATAACTGGAGCAGTAAGCTCAAATCATATCCATCATGAATGGAAATTAAAAACACGAAAGTAGCAAAATGCATTTAAAAATTTCCCCTTCATGTTTTTTTTGTTTTACATTAGAACATTTTTAAGAGAATTAAGGACAAGATATCTAATGAATGTGTTATTTATTTGTTTATTTTGTCAGTGTCTTCACAGTTGTCCCTGGTGTGTTTAAAACGCCATTGACATGCAGGCGAAAACCTCCAAACAATGTTTGATTCAGAAACAACTTTTTAAATTAAAAACAGAACAAAAAAGCCTATGAATCCATTTTTTCACATGGACAAATTTGAGCTACTTCTCACCAAGGTTACTAGTGTTCTAACTTTTCAAAGCAGTTTTACCTTTTTACATTGACACAAAGGTGAAAACGAGAACCGTGCAATTATTTATTCTACAGTAACAATACAAAGTAATCATAGAATTATGTAATTGCAGCTTTCTTATTTGATTCAAACTCCCAAACTGAAATTATAAGCCAAACACAAGAGACCACATATTGT
Source organism: Acanthurus tractus (assembly GCA_029783725.1). Lineage (NCBI taxonomy): Eukaryota > Metazoa > Chordata > Actinopteri > Acanthuriformes > Acanthuridae > Acanthurus > Acanthurus tractus. The sequence continues at coordinate 24,200,174 of JAQNCA010000014.1, forward strand.
TCCTTTTGATCCTTGACATTTTAATCCATACACTCGGCATGACACATCTGTTCTCAAACATGAAACCAGAGGGTTTCTTATCTGACAAAGCCTGGAGCTGCCCCACTGACAGTGAATAAAACTTTCAGCAGACTCAATAAGTGTTTGGAGCCTGTACTTTCAAATGTCCTTTACTTCCTTGCAGTCTTAACAGCAATGAAGCAGAGAAAGTGTCCGTGTGCCGTAGTATCACACTGAGCATTGTCCTTGTGTCCTCAGATTCAGTCTTCCATTCAGCCTGAATGAAACGGCTCCAGGATATTTCTCTTGATGCAGCAAAGAGAGAGTCTTGGCTCTGTTCTTTCAAGCTTTAAAAAAGACTTCATCCTTACAAATCAAGCCTGAGCTGATCAGGATCACAGGAATTTATTGCATGAATTCTATTCTGTGCTGGATTTTCCCTTCAACCCCCCACTAGTAAAGTGTCTCATCCATCTGTAGCCCACTAATGCATGTTAAGTTTTGAACCCAGCTTAAATATCCTTTTTTTTCTACAGTTTTTAAAGAGCAGCTGTTTTCCCCCTCTTTATTTCCTCCTCACATGGACCATTAGTCTATTGAAAGGGTGTTGTGTAGCAGCATCCAAGTAAAAGTTCAAATAACTCATGTTTGCTAACTGAAATTGCAGGGATGAGATTTAGAGGGATTGGTACATTTAATACTTGGGATTGGGCCAGCTTAGAGGATGACCTAATCAGCTGTTTCCTGTCAAGGTCGCTGTGCGTTTCTGTCAGAGTGGCTGCTGCCTCTAAAGATGTGCTGCAACAAGCACACATCAACTAAATCATGTTCAAAGTTCATTAAGCGCACGTCACACAGCACTAAACTGTGACGGTTTGAGCTATGGTATTTACATTGAGAGCCACAGGCAAAGCTCAGTGCTGTCTTCCCTAAACA
>JAQNCA010000014.1:24203592-24229666 GCA_029783725.1 Acanthurus tractus
ATGCGGGTAGGCGGGCAAGCAACAGAGTCTGACACTGTTTTTCATGTAATCAGCTTCGAGTATTATACAGTGATCCTTTACTGACTCTAGAGGCCAGAACGTGGCTGATTTTCTGCAACACAGTTTGCAAATCAGTCTATTCGGTTAAACAGTGTAATATAGCGAGAATATACGAAGATGTCACCATTTTAACAGTGCTGTCAGTGTTTCCTCTATAAGATTTATTTGCTTCAAAGGCACCAAATTGGCACAAAGAAAGTTAAGATAACAGCGCAGAAAAACAGCTTTGCACAACTTCTGTCTACTGTATAAAAGGCTTTTGCAAAGCCCATTTTTCTCACATCAAAGCTGCTTTCTTTCTCAAATGAAACAATACACTGTTTTCCCAGCTGAACCTGAAATCATTCGGAGAAAATGAGCAAATCAAAGGAGAGGGAAATATAGAACTTCTCCTCAAAGAAATAATCAACCACTGAATCACCTTAGGCTCTAATCAAATCTGCATTGTCCATTTTCCAATAAGGTGTAACATGCTGCTTTTATGCATGCAGATTTCTCTGTGCAGAGCCTGTCATTGCTTTGATGGTAATACACTGATAACGAATAACAGTGTCTGAGCTCTTGTGCCTGAGCTCGAGTAAGTCATTGCTTGAAACCATTTTCCTGAAATGACTGATTTCCCTCCCTCTGGTGTTAATTCTAATAAGGTGCATCTGTGTGGAGAGATTGGAGAATCTGTTGCCATTTTAAGTGAATTATAGCCTTTGTTGATCACCCTTAACACCAATGATTATCATGTGGACCAGACTTGAATACACAAGTGTGAAGGCAAGGTTGCAGGCATTTGTTTTAATTGTTGCACCATAATGATTAAGCAGCATTTTTATGCAGTTTGACTGGGGTCTGGCAAGATGGATGGCCTGCAATGCTATCTATTCTCAGGAAGTCAAGTCCTTGGCACCACAGTGGTTCACTGCTGCTGAGATTAACACAAAGCTGGAGGGCAAGATTTCTGGGTTCTCCCCAACCTTTTGTTTCTTAGAGTTAAAATGCAATCAAAGATACAGGTCACGTTCGTTTTCTTGTTGTCTGGAACGCTTCCATCACCTCAGTCTAGACTAAATATTTAATTGTTAATTTACATGCTTAATTTCTCTCTCATTTCATTTTTTTTTAGGTGGAAACTGAATGGCACAGAAATTAGTCCCAAATCTGGATCTCACTACAGCCTTTCTGGAGGCAACCTTAGAATCAGCCATCTGAACAAAGACCAAGATGCTGGAACGTATCAGTGCCTCGCCTCCAACTCTTTTGGGGCCATCGTGAGCCGAGAGGCCAGTCTAACCTTTGCATGTAAGTCCCTTTTTTTTCCCCGTCACTCTTGTGGCGAACTACTGTTGCCTCTGAGCGCTCACTAAAAAAGAGATGCAGCAGAAAACAGATGACATAGTTGGTTCAGCCTGATAATATGATGAACATGGAAACGTCCCTCTGGGGAGCTATTAACTCCCTGTGTGCACTGACTAGAGTTTACTCAAAGTCAGCTCAGCAGATCAAACACAAAGCTACAAAATAATTTAAGTGATGTAAAATTAAAGTGAGGCATATTTATAAAACATAATAGAACTGCCACAAGGGCTGCTCTCCAATGTTAAAGAACAAATGATGGAAGTATATATTAAAACTGCGATACATTACACTTTGCAATAATCATGTGTCATAACAGTGTGACAATGTGAGAGGTTTCATTTGTAATGATTATCTTACTGAGATCAGCTGCATCTTTAGCTCCCTTCGGCTACATGGAGCTTTACTGTGAGATTCAGTTCGTTGTTTTGCTGTTCACCTGCAAATGCACTGTTTTGGATCTTTTTTTACAGCACTCATAGCATCATTTTCTGCCTAAGCAGGCAGCTGTTTTCAAAGAAAAACCACTGTACACCACCTGTTCAGCAGCAGACAGCAAAGAGAGACAGATCTTTTCTTCAATAGTTGGTACAGACCACAAATAAAATTTAAAGAGTAAATATTGAACTAACATTATTCAGGTGCACAACTTCAAATTAATACATATGTTGTATCATGAACCAGATTATTGAAATTGTTAACTATTAGCAAAGAGTTCGCAATATACCAGGGTTTTTTTTCAGCTTGTTTTGCCGCCACCTTTGAGCCCAAAACACAATTATCTGGCTCTAAGCAGATTTTACCATCAAAATGAACCTCAAAGTGGAAAGTGGAGAGATTCATTATTCAAAATCTCATATTTTGATGAGCTGCATTATTATATTAGCCAAATAATTTTACCTATTTCATATAATCGTAATTTTAATTGCTTGCTATACTTTTGGGCAGTTTAATTTGTAAAAATGCATCTTTAATTATGAATAATAAATTATGATAGTCAGAAGTGGGGTCAAAAGTGTTTTATCTCTGTAGAATGTTTTACATTGGAGGTGTAAAATAACCTAAAATGGACATATTTTGGTACAATTATCTCAAAATAAATCTACTCACACATTTGGTAAAAGCTAGTGATAGTCGGCTTCATAAATTGATACCGGCTTGTAGCTACTTGCATGCTAATTGAGCTTTCTAGTTTGTTAGTTAAACCAGGATTTTGTCAAGTCAACACAGTGAATGTTGTTTTCAAACACTGCATTTAACAAAGTTACTCAGGAAAAACAGCACACCAAAGTGCAGTTTTGCAGAGTAACAGTTTTTTAGTGGCTCTGTTTGTTACTGATTTCTGACCATGGTGATGATGGATCGTTTGACAGATGGATGAGTCTAACTGACAGCCTTTGGACTTCATATTCCTTAAGCAGCAGGAAGTCAATCATTGCCCACTGTATGAGCCAGTTATCGGACAGGCAGAAATGATGACATTAACAGAAAGTGAGTGATCTTCTTGCTCAGATTAGATTCTGAGGTTTAGCGTTTGGGGACAAGGCCACCAATATGTCTCAGGTCATTCGTTTGGTCCCCTGAAAGAGTGAGAAGTCAATCTACAGTCTGACTGCTGGTGGATTTCCACTATGATAGGATGACAGTTCCATCAATTGTTGGGCTCTGACCTTATCAGCCTTCAATTGTTGTCACAGAGTCAGGGTGTGCATGTATGACTGAGTGTCATTCATCTTGTTTATTACTCTCGGTATAGCTTAATTAACTTCATGGCATGACTGAATGGTGAAGGTTCAAGTGAATAATTTAAAGGTCAACTGGCATTACTGTCTCATGTAATTCTTTATAGAATTTTAAGGCAACTACAGTACATGAGTTTTGCTCCTGGAGGGAGGCAGGCACAGATTTTCTTTGCTTGTAGCCCAAATCACCAGTCAAATACACCCAATACACCCACTTACGGTGAATGTGGTGTTGCAGCACCTGTCCCATTTTCCTCTGTGACCTTTAGGTGATAATTAGTTTTACGCGTAATTTGACTGTGATTCTGACACAAGACAGACTTTGAGCTCACTTACAACACTAATAAGCTCTAAGGTAATTACGGCTGTCTTGGCCAAAATGGGAGTAATCGTTTTGAGCTATAAAAATGCTCGTCTGCTACACATGAAAGGTCAAAAGTCCGGATACTTAAAGACTGTTGAATCTTTGATCTAATTTTCCACCTTCTTGAAAGCATCTTAATTCCTGAGGTTGGTGTTATTTTCTGTTGGAACATGTTGGTGTAATTCAGGGAGAGAGAATCTGAGAGGAATTTTAGCATTCTAGATTAATGGATGAAGAGGTTCGCATTGTTAAATTAGTGATAGCATTGCTCAGTTCAGAGAATATTAATTTATACCGAATGACATTTCTTTATCACAATGGACATGGGCCCTGGCATTAATTTAATTTAATCCCACCTGCACGATCCTACTGCTGTAATTATTCAGCAGTTTCATTCCCAAGTTGGTAAATACAGATGTTTTGTCACACCCTCAAGGTCTCATACAGATGCTCAAGTTACCTGCAGGGCTTTAAACAGACTTTGATGCAAACCGATCTGTTAATACTACATGCACAAAGGATACGCTTCACCTGAGGTAAGTTCAAAGAGTATGGAGCTTGGGGTAGAGGACTGACTCACACTGCAACTTAAACCATCAACCATTTGGCTTACAGACTTGGGTTTAAAATCCCTGTAAAGCTAAAAAAAAAACCAATCATTCTTTTGTTAAACCTAACCAAGTATCAACGTTTCACAGAGTTAACCATGTGATTGGAAAAACCTCCTGGAGTTACACAATCACATTATTGTTTGTCTTTTTATTGGATTTGCTAATGATGAAAAAATTAGACTCAGCAGGAGAATAATACTTATTTCAATGAGAACAACAGTATCAGTAGCCTCCTGTATGACTGGACAAGATAAAAAATACACATAGAGAGTAAATATTACCTTATCCAGTGTCCTTCTTGCTTTAACTTTAGATGAAGAGAAAAGGGACTGAAAAAAAAACTGAATAGATTCATAGTGCACAGACTAAAAGCAGTTTAAAATCCTGTCTTAAGAGCAGGCAAGGAGTGTTTCATCTGAGATGGCCAAGGCTATCAAGACTCAAACAGGTTTCCAACCTGAGCTGGGATAATATTTAATGCTGGTAAATTTACAGTATCTCCATTTTTCTGTGTATTTGCTTCAGTACAAATTAGCTGCATGATTGAAAGTAAGTACTCTTTCTATTCTCCTCACTTTGCCCCATGACAAACAAATTTTAACACATTTATTTGAGTAATGAATAATAATCATTGGAAGGACAGACTATAAGATTCTGCACAAATGCAGTATTTAGTGAACTACATAGATTACATTGATCAGCATATTACAGCTGCTTTAAGAACGCTCCTCATTCAGTAACATTACTTGCACAAGAAGAAAATATCTCAGTTCTGCATCAGGTGTGGAGAAAGCACTAAAACTTTCTTTTTTTTTTCAGTTGTCGAATTTTTTGTGTCACAGCCAGGTGATGGAGGATGGAAAGCCTCTCGTATCGGCAGTGATCTTGCCAGCTTTTCTTTTGCTGCATGCTCCAGTGTGAGTCAGTCTCATCTGTCTTATCATGACTGGCAGGCAGTATCAGAAATCAAATACAGATGAGCTGAGCTGCTTTTCCATAACTGGCATGAGACCATCTCACTCTGCAACACTGACCAGGAGGGCATGTCTTTATGATGCTCTTTGGTTTTAGGGACCCAGACCCTGTAGGAGATCATCTGTGGGCAGGATTGTGGGAAATGTGTACATTTGGAACAGAAGTGTGACATGTATTTAATATGTATGTCTTAAATAAATAATAACTAACTTTGAAATACATATAATACCTAATCCCTGCAAAGGAACAGTGGTTATATATCATGGATAGACGGATGGATGACTAGTGAGAAACATATGCACCTCTCCCTCATGCTGCTGAGCTAAATACAAATTTTATCACTGTCTTGTGCCAACCCCTTGGGGTGTAGCATTATAAGAGGCATTAAGAAGCAGCTAAAGGTGGGGAGCTTATACAGAAGTTGACATTTCAGATAGTGTGGTGACATAACAAAAGGTACATCCATCACTCACAGCAAACACAAGGCTTGGTATTTTGAAGATTAGATCGTTTCATGGTTCAGTTTGTATTAAAATCCATGAATAAAGGTATAAAAAATAGCTTTGTCAAGCCTGACTTCTTTAAAAAGGTTTAATGTGTAATGTAGTAAAATACCTTTAGGGAGCAACTTCTGTGTCACTTCTGAGGGGAGTGTGCAGTTTCCCTCAACTCTACCAACCTTTTTAGCATCTTTTCGCTAGCTGTTTTTGTTTACTGCTTTAGTCTCACTGTTCCAATCACTATAATTAAAATCATCAGCAGGTGGTTGCTTTCAAATAGAAAGCTTAGATAAACCCAGTGTATGCAAGGCTCCCAGTTCCAACCAGTGGACTCTTTTATCTAGAAGCAATTATTTAAGTGAAATTATCAAGTAATTCCCTGTATGAACCCAGTATTACCTATATTTTATTACAAATGTTTACAAGATGATACATTTCTTACATTACTAGTAAATTAATAAATCAAGGCTACTGTGGTTACTCTAGATATCTATCTCTGATTTCGTATGAAAAAAAACATTAAAATCTCCAAATTTCACATTTTAAAAAATTAGCAAATAAACCTGACTTAATAATGAATTTATACATTAAATGCAATCCGACAAGTTTCTTTGTCAATTCTTGGCTTAGTAGTTTACCTGTACATGTGAGGGATGGGTGTTTTGAAAAAAATCAGCAAGTTCTAATCTTGCTCTACATTTTTTAAGCTAGCTACCAGCTACAAAGTTAAAATAACATTCAACTCTTTTTTCTCACTCACACAACTGAGGATTAGCGATTTCAAACTGGAATAAACTGCTAGCTTCTAGAAGTCCACCAAATAGCTGAATGAATGAGAGAGAGGCATTTGGGTCCGGTCCACAACTGGAGGCCTGTAATGCAGTCTTTCACACAGCAACAAGTACAGCCTTCTGATAACATTACGTTCCGAACTTACCTGAAACATGCTACGCTGACTTACATCTCATCACATGCCTTTTTCACAAGTATCGTCATTCGGAGGAGAGAGACGTTTTGCCACACACTTCCTAATACACATGTCGCACACACAGGTTACCCACAAGGCCACTACCCATAAAGGGGAGGGTGAGCTGCCATCAAAAGTAAACATGCATTGTCTTCTAAATAGTACTAATAATTTCTGCCTTTTGTTTAAGTACATATGCATCAGTGGTGTCTTAGTTTTGTTCTAGAGAGATATCTTTCTAAAAATGAATCATTGATGTTGCTTAAATCACAGTGTATTTTCACAGCATGATAATGCATTCTTTTCAGTTTGTAACTGAATGTAGGTCTTTATCTGCATCATACTTTTTTTAACTACATTAAAATTAAAAGCTGACTTTTTTGTATGATAGTACCCTCAACCATAAATGACTTTAATATTTAATGTCTTGCTAAAACAATTGAAAACCCACAGGCTTAATTTCTATTTGCTAAGCTGTGTGCAAGTGCTCAACTTCCCCAACTTGTATGTTATATGTTCTGCAGAGTAAACACACTATACAATGAAACCCGGTCATCCAGTAAATGATATTCCTTGGTTAACAGTTGTTAGTTTACATGCTCCATGATGCCTTCAAGGTTATTCTTTGGAATTGGCGGGACTCCAAATCCTCCAGCTTTCCCCTCCGTGTCACAAACTTTTGATGGATGGTGCTAGTCTTTGCAAGGGTTGTGGCTGTCTACCCCCTTAGGCAAGGATAACTGATGGGCAGTGGGCGCTCCCACTCAATACTCGCTGCCCTTGATTAGTATGTCTATTGATTCTATATCTGTGATTATGTAAAAGATGTACACCCATAATTCATACTGATGAACAGTCTGTATATTCAGTGTCGGGGGTTACAGCGGCTCTTACTTTGGACGTGCTGAGAGGGCTGTGCTTTGAATGCAGTGATGAACTTATTCAGTGCAGAAGTTTCTGCAATGCCATTTTTTTTACCACAGATGTCAAGAAGGTCCAGCTCTCAAGAAAAACATTCTTGAAAAAAATGGCTTGAAAAATACATATCTTGTTCTGCAAGGAAGTTTTTACTCAGTTACTTGCGGTGTCTCATCAGTGTCAGACAAGCTCATATTTTGCTATGTATATAGGGCTGAAAATTCCTGATGTCACCAGAGTAGGCTTTAAAGCCTTGAGGGGAACATGAACACCTCATTTAAATGCAAATAAATCCTTTAGACTCCTCTCAGCTGTTGTGATCATGTGGAGTGAGTATATTGACTTAGTTAATGAGGTGTAAATAGCTAATGGATGTACTCTGGCTTTTACTTTTTATCTGCAGTACCCCATCAAGATATCATGCAAGATATCAGACTTGCTATATGGTTGCATAACCATTTTATAATTTACTGTTTACCTCCAGTACCAATTTACCAGGTAGATAAATAGTTAGGAACTGTATTTGAGACCCTCAGAAGCATATCATTTGTCTGACAATATCTTCATTACTCTGTACTGAGAGTATTTCAGTATTTCAGTATGTCATTCTTGTATTTTGCTGGCCTACATAAGTTCTGTCTGAAGAAAAACCATTTAATGTTAAAGAGAGACATCTATTAATTAGTCATGACAAGTATCAATTAGTAATTGTAAAGCAATAGTTGTCCAAATTTGGTAACAAAATACATCACTGGTCCTTAAATGCTAGAATAAAATGCAGGAACTTTTTTGATATAACACCCTTATAGAAAAACATAATTTTTTAGTGCCTTTGGTGACTTAAAATAATTTTGGAAATATTAATGTGCTTTTAGATGTGACAGAGCCTGAAAGTGTTCACATCAGCCTCAGAGTTGTGTAATGTGTCAACAAATGACAACTGTCACTGAGATTATAGTTACTCAAGTAAATTCAGCTCATGGTAAAGGAGCTATGCACTGTTTATTTGAACATTGTTTGTCCTTGTATGCAACACGGCAAAGGCACCAGTGTTTTTTAACCACCTGCCATTTAGATACAAATGAACAGAAAAAATAGTATAACTGCAATGGTATAGTTGTTAGTGTTGTTTTTTGGTTAAGGGTTTGTTAAACTGAATGGACATTTTATGCATACAAGTTGAAAGTCATTAGGGACTATTTGGCCATCTCTGGAAACCCTCTTCCCACACACAATGGACCCATATATATAAATGGGTCCCTCAGAGACTCGGTCACATCTCTCACTAAGAGAATGACGAAGCTTTTTGAGAGAAAACACAGGAATAAAGGAGTCCAACCTCAATAATCAGCTGCACAGTATGCGGGACACTGGTCTTCTTCAGGATTCCTTTGTCTTATTGTTTCCCTATGAAGAGGGTGGCAGCACTAGACTAAGTGGAACTGCTTCACTTGGCATCATGCACCACTCGGATCTTCCCCCTGAGCTTTAAGTTCATATTATTTGAACTTTGACCAAGTTTGCTGCTGACCTTTCAAAATTCAATCACTGAGGTACCAGCAGTATGTGGCATTGCCAGATCAGGAAGTGACTCCAACCAGAGTAGTGAGACAAATATGGAGGGAAGTTTAAATTTATGTGTGTTTGAGTTTGCTGAAGTGTCATACAACTTAAAATGTACCACGATCTCCGAAGGAAAGGTAAAGCTTGGCGAAATGTCTGCAGTCTGATCCAACTACCAGGTCTGCAAAAGTTTATACTTAATACAATTCCCCAAGCATACTAAGCTAGCTATGATTCCTAAGAGGCATAGCTATTTAATTACAAAAAAAACTTTACTTGTATAAAAAAAACATCATAGACATGGAAGGAAGATTTATAGTAATCAATATATCTACAAATAATAGAGAGGTGTGCATTGCCAAAACATATGGTCCAAATTTCAACAACCCCTCCTTCTTCCAGCTTCTCTACTACCCACTCAGACACAACACTTATAGTGAGAGGGGACAAGCTTGGTATTTAATCCACAATTTGACAGACTCTGTAGAGCAGGTAGCCACTGCAACTGGCAGTCAACTGATACAATAAAACAGTGCATGAGTGTTATTGGCCTCTGTGATGCTTCGAGCTCCAGTTTAAACCACATTTTGACAAGTATCTCAGTTATGGAGGACAACTTTGACACATAGATTCACCCAGAGCAACCATGCACCCGTCACTCTGACAATCACTAAAAAACAAAGAGCACCCCACCATATTCATATTCATAGTCATCAGAGATTTAACACATTATTGTTTTAGGACTCAGATTTTGTAAAATTCTTTGAAAAGAATAGACAGCACTCTGTGAAATGAAAGACCTACACAACATCTTTCCCTCTGTTTTTTGGGAAGTGGCAAAAGCAGTCATGCAAGTAAAATAATTTCTTATTCATCATACAAGAAAGAAAAGGATAAAGCACTTGAAACAGTATTAGAACAGAAAATTAAAGCTTCGGAGGCGGCTCATGGCACATCCTATGAAGAACATCTGTTGAGTGGGTTAAGAAAATTAAAACTGAAATTAAATGATTTATGTGACATAAACACACAATTTCTGCAAAGAATATGCTATGGAAAACTTGAAACATAGGAACAAATCCCACAGACAGGTGAAAAATTAACAGCTTTCATCAATTAAGGACTCTATTGGAAAAAGAACATGTGTCTCAGAAGATATAAATAATACATTTAGGGCTATCTATAAAAGAAAACTGTATTCATCACAGATTTTTCCATTTTACTGTAGCATAGATGTTTTTTTGAGCACAATTGACCTACTAAAATTAAATAATGAACAAATCATAGCTCTGGAGTCACCTTTTTCAGTGGGTAATGCAAGAAGCCCTTAGACGTTGCCCAACAGGGTAGCCCCAGGACCAGATGTTTTTCCTGCTGAATTCGACAAAGAATTCTGGCTAAAGCTCACACCAACACTCTGGTCATTGAATTTAATGAAACTTCTCTCATGAGTTGTGCAAACATTAGTCTCCTCTTTAAACCAGGCAAAGATCCTATACAATAACACTGACCAAACTGGGCTTATTATAGGCCAAAACTCTACTAATGACACAAGCAGCCAAATTAATTTGATAGACTACTGTAACATTCAGAATAAAGATGCCCTAATTGCCTCATTAAATGCAGAAAAGCATATGGCAGGGTGAATTGGAAATTTGTCTGTGCTACAGTACAGAAATTTGGGTTTCAGGGATAACTTTCTAACCTGGATTATGCAGTTCACCCAGTGGTTGTGTCAGAACAAATGATTGAACTTTTTTAAGCTTCAATCTCCAAAGGGGCACCAGGCAGGGCTGTCCACTTTTTCTCCTTCCCTGCCATATTTTTTGAACCACTTGCAGCTGAAATACAGAAAAACAAAAATATGAAGGGGAATCAAACAGCAAATGTGTGCCCTTAGATAAGCCTTTATGCTGATGATCTACTACTTTTCCTTCAAAAAGCACAAGCTACTATTTCTGAGACATTAGCACTCTAGACAAACTGTCATCTATTACAGACTTCTCTATTAATTGGAACAAATCAGCTGTCCTAACTATAAACTTAGTCTTTAAGAGTGCATCAACTGTTCCACTTCATTCAGGAAGTATTAGATACCCAGGTATCAGTAACTCCATGAGGCTGTCTAACCTGATACAGCTAAATCACAATACCCTAATTTAAACAGTAGAGGATGACCTCACTTGGTGGAAGGTTCTGCCCAAATTACTTGGGAGGAGTGGTGTCAGTAAAAATGATGGTCCAGCCAAAAATTATTTATATTTTCTCAATGGTTCCAACTCAATCTCCCCTGGATTGGCTCATCATTTAACTCAATCATTCGACCCTAGATTTTCCACATTTCTATGGAAAACTAAACCACGTATACGTTTAAAAACTCTACAAACGGCTAAAAATCAATAGGGTTTGGAACTAACAATTCATACAATATCCTTACTTGTTGTGGCCCCCATGTCAACTACCTACCACATCCAATTACAAACCTTCAAAGGTGCACACCCACATACAAACACACATACACTACACAACGGGTACACAGTCCTGCACACTCACATAGCAACACAGTGTCACAGCACTGTTATAATTATTTTGGGTTAGTATATTTGAAATTTTCACTGCCATCGCAAATGTAAATGCTTGTATTTTGGGTGTACTTTTTGCTGTCACTGAAAGAGCTATTGTAAATTCTGCTATTGTTGTAGTTGTCACTGTTGCCATTGTTGTAGTTGTCGGTGTGGCTATTAATTTTTTTTTCATGCCCTCCCCTCCCTTTGTCATCCCCAGACTCTCTTTTCTCTCTCCCTGTCTACTCTTGAACCTTGTGCTGTCCGATAGCCTTGGCGAGAATTCTCAACACAAATTGCAACAGTTTGCTCTGCAAACTCATCCTTTGCAGAGCAAATCTGTTCTGGCACAACAAGGCAACCAGAACCTTCTTATTGCATGCCCAAGCTGCTAAACAGGGCAGGTTTAAAAAACAAATAAAGCAAAATTTAAAAAAAAAACAAAACAGGAGCAAATAGAGAGATGCTCAGGTCTGTAGAGCAGTACTCTGTATAGTCCAGTTGTGGATGTGGATATTTACAATCCGAGGCCAGGCTGCCTCTGATGGACTACCCGCAATAGCTACTAAGAGCATGCACACTGAAAAGCATCACCAGTCCGATGTTGTGTATTTTCACAGTCACAAGCACCATACCGTCTTCTCAGCCAGGGTATCACCCATATTTTTTTCTCTTTTTTTGTTTTTTACTGCAAAAACAAATATAAAGGACGATCAATGGAAGCCAGCTGTTGACGTTGATCTACCTCCATATTTGTTTTTCTTCTGAAGTCACATTTGATCAAGCAAGCATCTATGAGATCTTGTATCTGTGAAATTGTCATTGTGAAATCATTACTACAAACAGCAGGTGTTTGGTCTTGCGGTCTGCATGAATTGTCCAGTCTATGCGTACTGAGCATTATAATGTTAAAAAGTTGGTCAAAACTGTCCTTTTGTCTGTGGTTTCACACCTTTTTCAAATCAGTATGGATTTGATAAGTGTCCAGTGTTTTAGGTTGAGTATAGAGCACATTTGAAGTAATTTTTTTTGCCTTACTCAATAAAGTCTTGAGAGTTTTGAGGAATTGTATTTAATTGTTACTGAAATGTTACTTATGGCACCTTTAAGCATATTTGTGGGTGAATATATTACTTATCTTTTTCTCTTTTATGGTATGTTCACATCTGTTGTAAATTATCTTGCAACAAACCTGAGTAGTTTCTGAAGTGCTCGATAAAATTGACCTTAACTTTAGTGTATTAATTGCTTGTCTTTAATTGTTCAGTCAGTCAGTCAGTTTGTGTATAAAGAACAGCCTGAAATGCACTCAGTTGCCAGTTAAGTAGTGGCAGTTAATTCTCACATCTGTCCAAAACAAATGCAGTCTATTACACAATTCTGCTTTAAATCCTCCCTCCATGAATGTTATAATGTTCAGTTTGTGTTGAAACTGTTTTACAGAGGCTTTGATTCAACTTTATGGTCATTTTGGAGGATGTAGCTGGTGCTGCTGTTGAACTATATCCATTATATGGAGGTATTTCTGATAGTCTACTCCATTGTTTTTTCTGTGAGGGTTTTTTTCTGCTATGTTGCTCAGTAGCACCATAAACTTACAATTGAATCAGCACCTTTCGAAAACAGTTTCAGTAAAAATTATGCTGCTTATAGATTTAAACAAGATTATATTCTGATTGTGACAAACTGTACAAACACAGGCGCACACATTAACTACCATTCACTCTAAGACAAAGAGCATCCTTAAGGACTCGCAGGTGGTAATGAGTCTCATGGTCACGGTTGGAAAAGCCTGTTCAAGTGTGATAAGTTGTGCTGGCATTTGAAAAGCTCAAATGTCTGGGATGTGATCATCAACCTAATCTAGATCATAGTTTGTAATGCCAGGCCAGGTTTGCAATAATTCATGCTATTGGATCAGGATGGGACATCAGACTTTACTTGTTCTGAGGCTATTATTCATTGTTAGTGGCTTTCCTTTGAGAAATGACCCTGAAGTTTTTTTTTTATGAGCTTGGTTTAGAAAGCATTTGCATAGTTTTATATTTTTTAAATAAAATTTTGAAAGGACTTATGTTCACTGCTGTTCCTTTATATTACACATTTAATGGGTATGTTCTTTAAGATGACCCTTGCAGGCAAACAGTGTGCTTTCAGGATTTCTTTTGAACTATAAGTGAACATGTGCACAGCTGTGTGCGCTTTGAAAAGCATGCCTTCAAGCCCCCCCACAGGACGTCTGCCCAGCATCTGAAGGCATTGTCCTCACCGTATTGTGAATTATGCTTTCTGCCACCATCAACAATGCTTCTTTTGCTCTTTTAATGCTGTTGAGGGTGGATGGATTGGAAGGTGTAGGGGGGTGCCACTGTTGAATTTTACTGTTATTGCAGCATGCTTTCAGCAAAGGCAAGGCCGTGTCTGTGAACATGGACAGGGACAATCAGCGGTTTTAGTGAAGGAGACATCGCCACTTCAGAAATCACAACAGCTTTGATCTCAGCCAAAAATAATGCCAAAAAGACTTTTTTGGAATAAATTCAGTACCTTAGATGTCTCTTGCGCTTGTCCACTTTGTTCTATAGGCTTGTATTTTTGGGAGGCTTGGGTGCTTTTATCTAACCTTCTATCGCGCCTTCAGATGAAAGTAAGTGGTGGGGCTACTCATAAAAAGCTCTTGTCATTTTGGAGTGGCCAGATTGTTTTGACAAGACTCACAAAAAACAGCACTTTGTCCATCAATTCAAACCATGTTTGGTAAAGAGACTTTCTTCTTATTTGCTGCTTTTTATTGTAT
The DNA here is from genome assembly GCA_029783725.1 of Acanthurus tractus. Classification (NCBI taxonomy): domain Eukaryota; kingdom Metazoa; phylum Chordata; class Actinopteri; order Acanthuriformes; family Acanthuridae; genus Acanthurus; species Acanthurus tractus. The sequence goes on from JAQNCA010000014.1 coordinate 24,218,001, forward strand.
GTCCAAGAGTGGAAAAATGACTGATGTATAGCCAAAATACTCATGTAGGCACAGGGGTGAAGAAAAAACAGATCAGATATTTAAGCCTCGCGCTTTCATCATTGATCTCTGATGTACAGCTCTAACCATGTCGAGGAAAGCCTTACTGATTACAGGAAAGTCAGTCAGGCTTTCCTCGACATCAATGAATTTTGAATGAGAGAGATAATTGGAACGCCAGTGTTTTTTAAAAAGCTGTTGAAAAGTTTCAATATATAAAATATGACAAGCTATAAAAATAAATCTCCTATTTCAAGCACAGAGGCCAGATTAATTCTATGCACTTCATTTAGCCTCAAGAAAGCATCTGTAATTCAAATCTTCAAGCATCTTTACCCTGTCTTTCTTTTTACGCAGTTTTATGAGTTGGTCACCGGCCCAACGCTGTTGGGTCACTTTCTCACAGTCCAGAAAATATAATTTGTCGAAACAGTGATTTGCAGAGGTAAAATGACTGTAGACAGCGAATATGTCATCCAATCCATTGACTGTGCCGAGATGCTCAATTATTCAGGGGTGGTGTGTTGTTTTTCAAGTAAGGAACAGAGTGATAAAAGTACACAAATCAAATAAGTGGATGTACATTTTGGGAGCAGTTTAATCCTGCACTTTTTACAACTCTGATAATACTCATAATGATTATTTACACATTTGGTCGAGAGAAAGAGACGTCCAGCAAATTAGCTACACTAAAATAACTTGTCAGAAGGCCAGTAGATGTAGTAGGGGCAATATAGCAGTCAGTACTTTTTTTAAAAAATACTGAAGTCTTTAGAAACTGATTATGGAGCCTCTAAAATAGTCTCTCATAGTGTGTAGCACTGTTTTGCAATGGTGGTTATAACACAGCATACCATGAACCAAAAATAACTGTTTGTTATCACCAGAATTCAAAATATGACTTTAATTTGGTCTACAAACAATTCCCTCATGGTCTAGTCTTGTGATTCCCATCCCTATATTTTCATGACCACTTGGAACGGGTTTCTTACAGGCTGCTTGTATCCATGAACAGTTAACCCTTACCAAATGTCCTCTCTCACACTGTTTAATCTGTTTTGGAATAAATTCTAGTGTCTTGAAAAAAAACAAATGTGCTTAAAGCTATGAAGAAATCATTTATTTTAATTTTAGATTTTGTTTGTAAGACCTGAAATGGATACAGCTGTCAAATAAAGGCAAAAAAATTAACCCTGTAACGTTGGAGTTGGATTATCAAGTAGCATGAAATGGAGCTATCAAGTGAAGTACAAATACCACAAGGTTGTACTTACAGTTCATGAGTAAATGTATTTGGATTCATACTTAATGTTTACTGTTTATTATAGCTTCAGTACTTCTGTCCACTGTGATGGGAACCTCGGGTGTACTGACATGGTTTGGGTTAGGGGGATAGGGCATGCAGGGCTGCAGATTAATCAGCTTAATGCGGTAACAATTGACCAAAATGGTGCTCTCACACTTTTAAGACTCAGCTTTCACACAGTAAAATGAGACAAAAAACTGTGGAAACTTTTTTGACAGATAAGATAAGAATATAGGTGCTGCTTAGCAAGCAAACACGTCAATTAAAACTGAAGTTAAAAACATATGATGAGGTCTGTCTTTCTCTGGAGTTCACTGTCGGTGAAACAGAAAAGCTGCTGTGTCTTTTATGTCCAAAACTTGCATCATGATGACATTATGTGATGTTAGTTATAGAAATTCAGAAATTAGAGATTTTTTTTGGCAAATCATTAAACTGATTTTGAGAACTTTCAGGGCTTTTTGGCAGGTGAATGGCAAGCTGGTGTCTTGTACCCAGCCATTTAGAAAATCTCTCCGAGTGTATTGCGGAGTATGCTGCTACACCAAACAACATCCTCAGGAGGCAATGGCTTTCTCACTCTCTTTCAGGTTATCTCTTCATATTTGGAGTCCAGCATTGTTACACACCTGCGCTCCCTCGACACAAACAAACATTTCTTGATGAAACCCTCTGCAGCACAGTGACTCAGTTTCTGCTGCAGCTCAGGGCGACTGGAGTTCAAACACCACCAGTTACAATCAGCTCTGGAGATTTACACTCCATCCACATGACCAGTTTTGCCACCACCCAGTCAGAGCAGTGATACCACAAACATTGCCTTTTTTTTTTTTTTTCTTTTTTTACACTTTCTCACTGATGCACACATAGAAGTGTGTTTTGACAACCTGCTTTTAAATGTGTCCTCTATGTGTTTACACCAGGAGGGTGTTTGTGCTGTCCAGGATGCTTTTCTCAGCTCCTGCGCCTGATTTAGCTGAGGTACAAACATCCCAGAGGCACAGAGAGGAAAACAATATAAATGTATGACTGCACTTTTTCTTCTGTAAACATCACAATACATGTAATGATAGGCTACCAAGAAGACTGGGAGCCATTTTGGGCATCTGCATGCCACCTCTATGATCAATAAAGGCTAATGAATTGATCAGCTTCCTTACATTGCAGCACTCTATCAGAAATGCTCTAAATGGTCTAAAAACATTCCAGGTAGCACTTTTTTGAATTAACGTCACTTCAAAGGGACATAAATTTTTTATGTTTGCAACAAGAATTCCTGCACCCCTGAGGAAGGCACCTCATATTCACCCTAATGAGCCAAATCTGGGTTTAATCTTTAGTAAAATATTAGAAACTGCTGTCTTAATAGGGCTTAAGAGTCTCAAATAGCGATTAGTTAGACTATGCTCGTGGGTTAAGAAGAGATTTATGTTTTAAGAAATAATTTAAGGCTGCTCCTTAATTGACTTGTCCTGCAGCCAATATGACATATATTAACTGACCTTATAGTCCTCTTCATAAATCAGTGAGCCCAATAATTTTACATTTAGATCTCTCTAAGCCGAACTAATCAGTAATCTCATTTGAAAGTGGATTGGTTGCAGTTTTGCACCAAGCAGGTCTGCAATGGGAGCATTCATGTCTGCACCGCTGCGTGCACTCGCTATCCTGAGGATATCCTGCATATAATAGAGCAAGGTTAATTAAGGTTAATGAATCCAATTTAGAGAATAAGTATGGATACATTTGAGAGGTTATATCACCTGTCTTAAATTATTTTTTGAAAGAACATTTATGAATGCACTTCTACCTCAAAGTACAGTTCCTGAATGCACAAATGAAATACAAAAACAAGAAAACAAATAGGAGTAATCAAATGGAAAAACACATTTTTTGGATGTTGATTTTATGAAATTAAATACGACAAATACAATAGAAAGAACTGATTTTTGACAGTTTAAAGCTATTTAATTTAATAATACTGTAATAATGTTGCCATATAACCACAAGTTGTAGAATTTATTCATGTTCTCCTGCTATTTTTTCCGAATGTCAAACAGCTGTTCTCATATTGGCTCTCATGTTAACTGCCCTCCCACCTGAGTAATCAGTGCTGACATTGACTCTTCCATGTGATATCTGAATTACATTTACTGAACTCCACCAGGATAAACTTAATTAGTGCAGCTGATCTTTGGAAGCAGTTATGAGCAGCTTTTGTTTCCATGAATTATCAAACAAAAACGGAGTAGAGAAGAACAGTACTTTCGTTGTTAAAAACTGTACCAGAAATAGCTTTGTACTGTTCAGAAGCGGTGGGCGTGTTGAATGAAAGGTAAACTGATTACCTCCAGAGCTATTAAAATCCCTCATGTGTGACCCATCGCAGCAGCCCTCTCTGCTTAGCAGCGGGGCTGCAGATTGTTGTTTGGCTCACATTAGAGTGTGTGTGTCACTATTGATTTCAGTAGGGACACACTTTTTTTTTTTCAGAATTCACTTAGCTCATGGAGAACTTCCATTCATTATCTGGAATATACAATTGCTAGAGCAAGGTAAAGGGCACAGTAATAGTCTTGATCCTTTTCATTTTCTAACTCTTTCAACTGCGTCTTTCCCTGAAGGAATTATTTGGCAGATAAAGCTGTTTTTCCTCCGTTATATTCTAAGTGCTTCACTGGATTGACTCTAAAGACCAGGAAAAATTAAAGCACACAAATGACATAAAAAAAACAAACATTAACTTGATCTGGCAGTCATGTCAGCATAGGAGAGGCTCTTGATGCACCAGGATGAAACCAATAAGTTTGATTCAGCCTTCATGTTTATTTTTGACTGATTTTTTTGGCTTTATTCAAAAGGAAACTTGATGAATTTCCAAGACCCCACATTCATGGATTTTCTTTCATGGACATTTAAAGCCCCCAGATAGTTTGTTAAGAATATCTAGAAATGGTTTTAAGTCAGTAGGATTTTAAAATCCAAAGGTGTGTTTTGTCTCAGCAGGCTCATATTCTTCGGTTTCAACAGTTTCCCACTAAAATATTTGAAGTTTTATTTTAAACAGATTTTTTTCTTGCTTTTTCTTTCTTTTTTTGGCGTTGTTCTTATGCTCTTACACATCCAAAAGGGGTTGTTGCCTGCTCCAAGAGGACACGGCTCACTGCAGTTACCAGTAAACAAGGTTCTTCTGTGATGCTTGAAAAATGTTTTGGGAAATAAAAAGGGAGGAAAAAAAGCAGAAATGCAGAAAATCAGATCCTCTCACAGAAAATATAAAAACAGTTTATCAACTTTTTTCATTTTAAAATGATGTTGTGTTTCATTGTCATTTTGATGTATTATATTTTTACCATTTTTCATTTTAAATAAACAAAAATATTTTTTTTATTTTTTAAGCAATGATGAAAACTTAAAGTAACAAGCTTTACTTCGCACCTGTGTGGACTCCACATTGAGAGGTAACTGACATGTGCACATAAACAGTACATTTGTATTTATTTACAAAGTAAAGCTTGTAGCCTTTCAACAACAACACCATATGGCATTTGCAGTTTCACAGCATCTTTGAATGTCACATTTTACCAGTATTATCAAATAAAACTAAATAAATACCTTTTTATACAGCATATTACAGTATTTAGACATGAAGACTTGTACTTCTTTTTTTTGGAACTATGGCATTTCCTATTGCTCACACCATCCCTTAGATTTTACCTTTGTTGAACACATGTTTGAAAAAATCTGCTTTTTCCCTCTTTCATCTATTTTGCATGTATTTATCTGGCGGTACATTCTTAACTTTTAAAACTTGTTAACCCATCTTGCCTCTCCCAGCATTATTACCCACTGGGACCCTTTAATTCACTGGTTTCTGATACTTGTGGTGCCACCACAGTGAGTTTTGGATATCCACAATACACACAGACGCTCACAGGGGGTGATTTAGCCCGAGGCAAAGCCAAAGGCTGTTTACCGCCCAAAGAATTTTCCACTCTTGAAAATGTTCTTTGCACCAGATGCAGAAAGGATAATGGTGCTGCTGTGTTTGTATGTAATTTGTTTATAAGGGAGGTGCAGTGGTTCAGTGGTTTGCCCTGCTATCTCACACACAGTGTGGGCCTGAACCTTGGCCTGTGGAGTTTACAAGAACTGTATTTGTCAGAGTTGAGCTCTAGCTTCTTTCCACACTCCAAAGAAATGTAGGCCAGGAACTGTCTGTGTAAGTATATGGTGTGTTTATCCATGTGAGCTCTGTAATAAACTGCCAGCCTGATGTGAGTGCCCCCTCCCCCCACTGCATGCTGCTTTAGGCTCCATAGGCTGTGACCTTGAACAGGAGTAAGAAGCAAGAAAAACACTGCAGTGAGAAAAACACTCATTTGTTCATGACAGGGCTTTCATATGTTCAAGGATCAGATGTTTCAGTCTCTGACTTGTTTGGATGTTTCACTCACTGCATTTCTTTTGGTTTTTCAGACTTGGAGAACTTCAAAACTCAGAGAAGAAGTTTTGTATCAGTGCGTGAAGGTCAAGGAGTGGTTCTGCTGTGCGGCCCACCACCACATTCTGGAGGTAAAACTGTATTTTTAATATATTTTTAGAACTGTTCAGAAAGTTTGCAAACACATGCTGAAAATTTGGGACTGGCTGACTAAAAACAAAACAAGTATTCAATGAGCTTTTTAGATGGGTATGTGCAGTTCGAAGCACTTTATGTTTATGTTTAAGATCCAGCTACTTCAGTGACTGGCAAAACTTTGTATTTGCCACCCTTAGGGGCCGCATGATTTCCAAGTGATTCTCACACTGCATAGGTGTGATCAATCTTGGTTAAGCCATGGGAAGTGTGACAGCCCCGGCGTCAGGAGCCTGCAGCTGAGTCTGCCTTGATTAGAGCTTTATTTTCTGCCTCATTTCAATGTCATCATTGCTTAAGGCAAACAATATCTAAGATGAATAACATGATAAGGCACAAATATTACGCTGCTTTTTTTTTTTCTTGCAAAGCAGATGATTATTTGATGGGAAGATCAGTCCTCTTATATTGAACCAAATACTAAACAAGAACCTAATGAAATTGTTCTGAACAGCCAGCCAGTATCCGTCCAAATGATTGAGTTACATCAAAATGGACGTCAGAGCATCTTAAGCTTCTGTAATAAAGTGTATTTCTAAGAGAAAACTAAAATTGAAGGCTGTTTTTAGTTATGAGAAGGATTTAAACAGAGATAAACCAATAAGTTTTGTCTCCTGAACCTAACCAAGCTGTGAATGTTTCACAATGTCCATGTGTAAAAATGGAGACAGGTGAGGAAGGCTTTGTGTGGCAAAAAAAACCAAAAAAAACAGTCACAAAATGGGCACCAAGTTCCTAAAAACTGATTCCAGGGGCGTCCTGACCAAGTGTCTATAGGTGACAAGTTGATAGTGAGAATGTGTTGATTGTTTGTACCACTACTTTTTTACTTTTTTTACTGCAACTGCTAAATGCAGTAGCTGCTTGGATGAAATCCACCTAACTGACAGCCACATGACAGGTATCACTGATTCATCCTGTTTGCCAAGAATTGATTGTAATTATTTAGAGCTAGTGTCCTTTTGGGACTATACCTGCAAAGGCTGGCAAGCTCTCTGGGTAATTTGAAATTAAGACTTATTTGTAAATTGTTCTGCCGTTACGCCTGCAGTTGTTTGTATGTGAACCTTTTTTTCCCCATCTGTTTTTCAAATCTGCCAATTTTTTCACTGAAGTACACAGTTAAGGTTTGGCTTTTGAAACTAATGGGGAGACAATTCCATAGTGTCAGGTACTTTTCTGCACATGAAAAGCCCCCTCAAGATACTTGTCACCTCACTTTGATAAGGAGTCAATACAAACTGTCAATTAGAAGTCCATTATTGTGAGTTGTGTCCCTCATCTCTAATAGAAACTACGATCCCATGTCTTTCAGCAGGACAGACTAACTCATCACTTGGTTGTTATTGTGTTCCCTCTCGCATTAAGTAGTGTTTGCACATTTACATTCTCCTTTAAGTTATAAGCCTAACACTGAACCCCCCCCAACCATAATACCTTTATTTGTCACTACTTACTTACATCTTTCCATTAACTCACCACAAAGAATGACATAGAAAATCACACCAAATCAAAATCCAACAGGCCTCCCTTAACATAGTGGCCAAGCTGTTGGTGCTAAACATACACACACATACACACATACGCCCAAAATAGACTCCTAGTCAGAACATCACAGTATTACAACTAGCAACAATGAAAAGCAATCAATCGGCAGGCAAAGAACTAAGTGTTTTGCCACTGTGGGTTTTCTTTGTTGATCTGAAATGTTGCTTTCATTACATCTCAAATGGCACTTGACGTTGCTTGCAGCAGGGAATGCTGTCAATGACCTGGCGGTTGAGATCTGTTTTTCTCCACATCGTGCTGAAATCAAAATGATTGCTTTGAGATTTGGGTCAGTATGTCCGATGATCAGAAAGCTCTGTCGTAAGTCAGAGTTTCACTTTATGCTTAGCAAGTATTTATATGTCACTGGTCTGAAAAGAAATGCAGTGAACATGCTTAGTAATTGTTCACTGTGGGTTCTCAGTGTTTGTGTCCTGGTTGTGGAAGGTAACAAAATAAAAATAAGTAATTTGTGATAACTCTACCCAATCTTTATTATTTTTTAGAAGTTTATGCATACTTACTGATAGATTTTATTAGCTAATTTCAGAAATGTGATGGGCTCCTGTTGCCTTTTGAAGACATTCTGAGTTTTAATCATTAAAATATCATACAAACGTGTTTGTTTCCTTAAGCTCCTAAAAGTATGAGGCCAACAGTTTTTTTCCAACATGTGCAGCTCCAGAAACAGAACACTCAGTATGTATCTGCCACAAATAAGTGAACACATGGGACATCCTAAAATATATATATAAAGAATAAAATATAAATAAAAAGCCTTAACAAAGTGGTTTATATATTATGTGATTACTGTGGCAAGCCTATACAAATGAAGAATTTGAATGAACACAGTATGTGAGCTGTGAATGCCCCCCTCAATCCAACAGTCCTGGTGGAGTCTTGTTTGCCTCCTCCAACAGCCAGGCTTCGGTTTGGGTAGAACCTCTGTTGACTAGAACCGCACCTTGAAGCTTGTGTGGAGCCGCATCAGTTCTTCATGACTCTTTCGAACTGGAGAAGCTCAGCTCCCCAGTATAACCTCCTCTGAGTCTGGGTCCCTGCTACGCCAGCAGACAGCTCTTTGTTGACTTTACTTGACCACATGTTGTATTCTCTGTCATTTTAGATTTAATCTGCATATTTCAACCATTGGGCTATTTTAGCAGTTTAGTTCTGTGCTCCAGTCAGAAAATGACATTTTTCTTGCTTATCAAAGCATGGCATCTTTAGCAATATTTTTCTGTTAATGTATACTGATAACAAACAATAAGTAATGGCTCGCTGCTGCTGAGTTCAAATAGATGAAGAGCCCCTCTGCTTTAAATGGTTAGAGGAAACATTTAGTGTATACAGCAGATTAATAGATTTGAAAATGCAACAAATGGAATTGTAGTGTTTGGGTGGCTTACTATTCATGTTATAACATACAAGTGGAATAGGCTAAGATGCTGACACTTTATCTTACACTTAACTGACAATTAATTAAAGTAATCATGTGGTTCACAAGCTAGTTAATGTAGCAAACGGGTATAATTAGCATGGTTGACATGACAGCTGAAATGATCACATGATTGACATGTTTTGTTTTCAGGGACAGGGTTTAATTAAAGCTATAGAAAAAAAAAGAAAGTATGGGGCATTTGTTTTATGAACCTTCTAGTATATGTATTTTTCAAGTTATCAACTTAAGTTGGCAACTTTATTATGAAGACAGCGTTTTGCTTCATATCACCATCTGCCCCACTGTGATGTGCAGTGTTGAGGAAAAAGACACATCATTTATGTTGAAACTCGTTAAACGACATGGTGATGTCACGGTGTGATGACTTTATTTTGTAATAATGTAAAACTCTGTAGTGCGAAGGCTATCATTGCTCAAGTTGACAGGCCATAAAGGTATAAAACATTTGATTTGAAATATTATGGTTTTGATATTTTTTTTATTTTATTTTCATATTTTGATTTGAAAAAATTATTTGAAATGCAGCACATTTTTATTATCATGTCTAAGTTACAGGTGCCATTTAATGCTTTGACCAGCTGTTAAAGGACACGAGCCCCTTTAACACGACATCCCAGTCGGCAAAGACTATAAAATAATTAGATTTGATTGAAATACACATATTTGATTAACCCCTTAAAATCCCAAGGAGGGATAGCAATATTCTGCAATAGTTGAAACAATATGTGTTGACTGACAAATTCTTAATGCATGTACAATTTAACACTTTCTATTTTTTAATACTGTCTGGTCTATTTTAGCTGATTTTTAGCCAAGAATTTCACCTCATTACTGTAAAATAATAAAGTCAGTGTTCAGTAACTTGAAACTTATTTGACTTGTGTAATTTATTACAACGAATGCCACTGTATTTAACTCACTGGTCTGCATTTAGGTTTATTTGAATGTATTATTTTGATGAGAAAAAATACGAGGCCTTCCAGAATCAATCAATATTTCCTTGGCAGGTCAATAAAAGTTTTGATAATTGATATGGGTTTTTTTGTTGTGTCAGTAATAGATTAAAAAATGCATTTCTGTAGTGAGGCAGCATGGTTTGCAATTTTCTTAGCAATGTTAAAACCCTGATTCACGATAATTGATGAGAACTTGCAGAGCCACTGATGCTCATTTAGTTAAGTCCTTTAAAAAAGACTGCTCACCTTAAACTTCATGAAGACTTAAGTTTTTGTTTGCTGTAGGTAAAATCTCTGTAGCATCTTAAAAACTATTGTCTTTTATCATTCTTCATCAGGAGCAGAAAGATCAGGAAGCATCTCAGTTGTCATTCTGAGTTGTGGTATGTAGTTTAATTTCACCTGGGATGATGATAATGGAAAACAATTTATATATTCATCAAATTCATCGTTTCTCTTGATTCTGAGAGCTAGATGATCTGAGGAGCAGCCTTTTCTGTCCTGACAATTTACTATTGATCAAAACCAATTTGAAAGTTTGTGTTGTTATGTTTGTGTAGGTGACACCATGCAGATGCAGGTTATGGCCACTACAGGCTCTATTTGTAGTTCAATTTCCCTCCTTCTGAATAGAGAGAATATTGAACAGTTTTATTTTGCATCAGGTTGCTTTAAGCAGGTATAATAAAGCACTGCAACACTGCCGCCAAACCCTGAATATTAAACTGGGAATGAGAAAATCAAAGATGAAAAAAACATGCTAAAAGCCTACATATTCAGTGTGTGTAGTGTTCTTCCACTGCATGCTTAGACTGGGAGAAAATCTTTCACATGTTCAGCCGTATCTCACGCCATCCCTTTGACACAGAGGAGATGTATCTCAGTGTGGCATCAGCTGCCTGACAGCCAATAACAAGACTATAATGACTGTCAGACCACCTTCCTTTCCTCAAGAGGACCTCATTGCATTTTAATCAAATTCTGCATGTGGGTGGCACATTCAAAGGAAACCTCTGCACATCTCTATTCAGCACCATATGTTTTCAGACTTTCCCGTAGTGGTGGGACCCTCTGCGTATGCCCAAGGCTCTGATGGGTCTCCACCTTCCAGAGGGGCTCTCAGAGGACACATTATGCATGGCAGACAGCTGTCCTGCCCCCTGTACGCAGCATGGGCTCGTCCATGCAGAAAGACGTGTTCGGACAGAAGAAAGAGCATGGGAAATGAGTGTGGATGCTTATAGAAAGAGAAATCTCCTGGTAATGGGAACGTACGAGAGTGTGTTAGTGTGCAGCTTGAAGGAGAGAGCACATTTGCCACAGAACTACCTGTCATATGGTGTGTGGTATGTGTGGGTGATAAATTAGAGTTAGACACAACACAGTCGCCTCTCGTGTCATGTTGGTTAAATAGTGGTGGTGTCTTGATTTGAGTGTGTTGTAAATGTGACTGTACAGTCTTTGTAGAACCTCTGATGTCATTTTCAGTGTATAAAAATATCCAATATATACTCGAGAGGGCTACAGAATTCATTTTTCTCATGTAATCAGTGCATCTCTTGCTGCGATCTTAAGCTTAATAAATAATAGTATGATAATAATCAATAACTACTAAGTCTTTTTTAGGGTTCCAGAGTGAATTCATTTAAAAAGTCAAGCTGATTAGATTGAGTAATCAGATACTGGCTGTTGGAGTAATTGAATAAGAAAATCTTT
>JAQNCA010000014.1:24233775-24249838 GCA_029783725.1 Acanthurus tractus
CTGTGTTATAGAGAATTAATGTCACAAAACAAAACTATGTGAAAATGAGGTGCCAGAGTAGAAATATGACCTATTTTAACAACTTTTCACAGCCGCACTCCTCTTACCTGCAGTAATTGTAAAGTCTTTAATGCTCCTAGGTGTGAAATGTAAATGATTTTGGTCTGTTAGAGAATAAAAATGTGTCCACAGTTTTATTGAAGGAACTGACCCACACAGTTCTAATGAATAGCTTGTATTGATTGAGGAATGAAAGTTTCAGTTACAAAATGTGTATTAATTCAGCCTGAAAGAAATCAGGGGAAATTAAAACAAGACCTTTTTTTTTCTTTTTTTTTGGTCCTTTTTTGTCGTTGTTGTCGATCGCATTTTTTTTCTCTGTAAAAGGGAAATAGTCCAGGGAAAAGTTGGTGCAATGTGGTGCTCCCAACAGTTCGTTGGGGTGTTGGGTCACTTCTAAATGTACACACTAATTGCACATTTTCAAAAATGAAAACATAAATTTAGAACTTAACAAAGCACTCGACTGTGAAGCTGTTGCATATTTGAGCAGTTATCAGATATCAGCAGCTTTAATAGAAAAATTTGTCAAAAACACTGATAAGTTGGTGCAGCAGGAGTTGAATTCATCACAGGAACAGTTTTTGTTTCTACTGTATGCCTTCTGACGTGACCAGTGTTGTCACAGATCCTACCTGCTCGTACAGTCAGCATCAGACAGACAGGAAGAGGAGCCTAAGTGCAGATAAGGCTTGACACACCCTGCCAACCAAGATCTGAACACAAGGACAGAACAGGGCGCAGCCTCCATCCAGCATCCACACATCCACTCTCCATCTGACACAATCCAAAAAAGAAAGTGGATTAACTCAACGTGGTTACAACAAAAGTTGTGTTTTTAACACCAAGCTGCCTCTGAAATGAGTGTTTCTCCCGAATGCGCAGTCCACTTCCCCTCCTGTCTGTCACTGTGGATCAGAGGCAGCAAGAGGAGCTGAGAGGCTGTCACTTTCTGTCTTTTTCAAAGCCAGGCGCATTAATGGGCTGCCAGTGTGACCCAGCCACGCTCTTTGTACTACACGATTACGGTGTATAGTTGTGGATCTAATGCCGCTGACCTCTATTGTCTAATGGGGAGGGACCTCTAAGAGGCACTCAAGACCGAAATCACTTTTGTGCGTCTCCTCTCGTGATTTTCTGTAGTGTTTGCGTGAGCATGTGTGTATGTGTGTGTGTGTGTAGTGCTGTGTTTGCTCCCACCTGAGGCTGTGAGAACACAGAGCATGTGCATCCTGTCCCGTCCTGTAAAGGAAACACTGGAGCAGAGGATTCTTGGAGCCTGGAGCATATATGGGAGCACTGCACTCAGTAACACAACGTGGGATGACAGTAGTTTAAGTGAGGAGGGTTTTTTTGGACCTTTTCTCCGTTTGTTTGTTTCCGTGCAACGAGAGACGCCCTCGTAAATCAGTGAAAGTGTAGATTCTAATCGGACTGAATTGTGAGTTTGTTTTCTCAGTTGACTTTGGGTTTTATCTCATGTGGAGCCTCTGACCTCGATGTTTGGCTGCATGAGCACTCCTCTCCATGTCTCCGGAAGTATTTTAGAAAAAGTAGTTCATGTTGTACCAGATCAGCGTCTTTTACCCAGTTTGACACTCTGCAGACAGCCCTTCTGCTCATGAGTGTAGCTCCATGCTCCTGATGCCTGTAATCCATATTATTGAGTCTGTAAAAGGACGAGTGTGTGTGCGTCTTGTTGGAGATTTGCACATTTTGCAGCATGCCCACTTTCCACTGTTTTGTAATTGCATGATTAAAAATGCATAATGCAGTCTCAGTGAGCTCTTATATGTATTATTAATGTCAAATGATGAGGCAGCTGATGCTGATGATTTATCATCTGGATGTGATGGATAGCCTCCAAACGTTCTTTTGTGCCGATAGATGACTGCTTTGTTGGCTAAAACATATTTTGTGTGGTTCGTCCATTTCATAAATATTGTCTGTCTCTAAATGAGTGTGTGTTGCTTTTAGCAGACCTCCTTGGGGACAGTCTCTGGCTCTGCTCCGGGGCTGCAGCAGCAGGAAGTGGAGCAGGCCAGGGCCGCTATTGTGTAGAAATTAATCACATTACAGGGAGAAAAAAGCATGACTGTGTCTTTTAACCGCCGCCTGACGTCACTGACCAGAAAAAAAAAAAAAAAAAAAATCCTGTCTGCCCGAGCAGTGGCAGTCATATACAACATTTGCACATTTTACAGTGTGTTTGTTTTGTTATCATCTGCTGCATTATGCTTGTTTTCATAAGATCGACTGTTTGAAGATGCACATGCTCAGCTGGTCATCACTGGCTTTCATGGTGCTATATTTGTTCATACAAAAGCCTCAACAGCAAATTGGACTGAAAAGTGCAGACTTGATTGGAACTCCATCTTGTTGGCAGTACATTCTCCCCAACAGATGCCTTCTCTGAATGAAGCCCCTCAAATGTCTTATTTCACCGTACACAATTTATACAGGAGCACTGCGGTAATGGACACATGTACAAATTGACAGCTACACCACTGTAAAAAACACCAAATGAAATGCCTTGGCTCTGGAGGAGCTTTCAAAAGTCTGAACAAATTCAGATGACAACAACAGGGTTAACTGGGCTTGGTGTTACAGGCGAAAGTTTTGAAAAGAAAGTTTGTTTTACACACTCCGGAGGGGAAGATTCAAAGACATGGGTATTAACAATGCAGAGTGGGTCGATCATAAACACAAAACAGTCAAACAGAAAACACTGTCAGGGTAAATAAAAGGAAATGCATATGTATTTAGAAGTTTGAGGATCTGAACCACATTTCTGAAGCAAAGATTTGGACTTTATGTGAATCTTTTGTTATCAGTTTTGAGCATTTTCTTCCACCTCTCAAGCCCAATACTAGATTCCTGGCTTATCCCTGTTAGATAAAGTAATGTGTGATTACCATTCCCACCTCTGCTCTTGAATGTGCATTAATTTGATTTATGCATCATCTGACACATACAGTGAAGGATTACAGTGGCATTTAGCATTAGTGTTGGCTGTTTCTAAATGAGCCTTTTAGTTGAGTTTTTTAGCTTAGCAGAGCAGTTATAAGTAAAGTAAAAAAAAAAAAAAATTAGCATAACCATCAACCACTGCATTAACCTCACATTTTAGTATTTTTGCCAACTTTGTATGCATTCATTATTATCTTTGTCTAGTAAGACAGGGGAGTCTGACTCATCACGTTGTCAGTTTTTAGCAACATGTAAAGCTGCAAGGAAGTCAAAAACAACAGCCTCCCAACACACTCAAACACACACATGTGAATGCACACATGCACACATATAAACAAAGAAAGTGTGAGAGTAATGGAAAGCACATTTTCAGGGCTTTTAGCAGCATGTTGCGTTGCTTTGATCTGCAGAAAAACACTTTGTATTTTCCGGTTTATGTTATGACAGATGACTGTTACATAAAGTTCTGACC
Organism: Acanthurus tractus; assembly: GCA_029783725.1. Lineage (NCBI taxonomy): Eukaryota > Metazoa > Chordata > Actinopteri > Acanthuriformes > Acanthuridae > Acanthurus > Acanthurus tractus. The sequence continues at coordinate 24,237,278 of JAQNCA010000014.1, forward strand.
ATGAATCTGTGGTCAGAGACTGTTTTTCAACAATATCAACTGAGCGTGCAGCTCATCTGCATTATGATGACAGAGTTCCTTCAGCTGGTTGTGTTTGGTCTTGATGGTACGGTGAAGCATGCTTTAGCTGTCATCTTTGGGATGAGGGTTTTTTGTTTTGCACGCGTCATCAAAAATACTTGGTCTGGTGCTGATCAACAGACAGCTCTCCTCCCACTGCCAGGCGCTGTGCTCTCAAATGAGCGTTTAGAAGTGTTGCTGACCTGTGATATGCTGGCACAGCTTGCTCTGCGCCTCATCTTTTTTCAGTTTTGTGACGTAGTTCCAAACAAAAGTTTTTTCCAACTCTGGTAGTCTCTGGATGTTGCTCCTGCTTGGAGAGTAGCTGTCAGCTGATCCCACAGGCCTCAACCAAATACCATAGGCTACTGCTGCCCTGGTTCACATAAGAATGTACATACACATTGCACCAACCCCATGTTAATAATATAATACTACACAGTACCATCCTCATTTCTGTTGCCTGTAAAAAAGGAGATGTAAATAAATATAAAAATAGATATATTTTTTTGTAATATAAATATGTTATTGGACAGGATAATAGTTCCATTATATGATTCTTTTGAAATAAATGACATTTTGAAAATGTGAACTCATTTGAATCTGTCTTAATGAAACAAACTGCTGACACCATACAGTCACATTTTGAGTGACTTGCATCCATCCACAGGTGACCTGGGCTAATAGACTCTTCTCCCCTCTGGCCTGTCATAAAGGGTGATAGACCTACTTCAGGATTACTGGCCACCATCTTTGTTTCCAGCTTCATCCTAACATTATCACACATCAGTCTGGATATGATCTTAACTGTGTAAGGAGACGGACATGTTTGACTTGCATGTCTTGTTCGCTCTTTGAATATTCAGCGAGGCCTGTCCTTTGAAGCTGCTCCCAGGTCTCCTTTTGTGAGTGAAGCAGCTTAATTCATTTTGACTTATGCAAAGTGATCTTTAACCTAGAGGAGAGCCACAAAAAGTACTTCAGGGACTTCTGAGCCTTTCTTAAATAGATCATGTTTTAGAAATAACAGGGGTTTTTTTTCTCAAGTAAAACTGTTTTACAAATTGTGCAACATCAAGATTACTGAAAATTTTCTGCTTTGAAAAGACCTTTGCAAAGTCTTTTTTTTAAAAGACTTTAATCTAAAAAAAAAAGGCAAATTGTTAATTTGAGCCCATGTCCTGCTGTTGGCATATTACAAACAAGGCTGATTTGCTGTTACCATGGCAGTGATTGTGATGCTGCTTCCCTGGGCAGCTGGTTTTCTTCTACATTTCATTTGGAGATGTTCTGTTTTTATACCAGGGTGCATTGTGTAACCCATAAAATCAATGCCCTGGATGATATTGCGAAGACTGTTTGGCCAGCTGTGTGAGCTATCACATTATGTTGTTGCTCTCTATGGCATTCTGCAGCTCATGTTGTGCCATGTCGTCATGTGGGTTTTAAACATAGAACGAGAGCAGGTGCAGCAATAGTCCAAACGCACTGGAGAGGAAACAATCACAAACAACATGCCTTATCCTGCCTTGAAGTGTCCCTCGTCCCCGTGGACGTCTTGCTGTGCCATCACTCTGTGTTCCGCTCCACACGACAGCAGCCAAACCATAAGCCCAAGCCCCAAATGGTGCTGATGGGCCGCCCCTGTAGTTTTCCATACAGTAGAGTACCTGCTCCTTTCAGCCAGCAGGAGCACGGGATCACACTGAGATAAATAGCCGAGCAGCACAGGGAGGCAAAGGGAAGGTTCCTCTAAGACTGTTTTGCTTAATTGCGGGCCTGTTAACAAGTGGTAGGTTTGATTAAGCGCAGCAGGAAAAATAGCACATGCCTGTCAGTTAGGCGGTTGTAAGACTCCAGAGCGGCACGTTGCATCACAGCGTTCAGATGATTAGCTGAAGAACTCATCATGGAGTAGTTTGTATAATAACCAGGACCACTGATCTGCTGTATCATTTCATTTGATGCAGCTAGTGAAGATAAATGAAAGCATGAATTATGAAAAATATGTGACAAACAAACAGTATTTCTCCCACTTCACATATGTGGAGCACATATGGTATAATATCATGAAACTGCAGATGAATAAGGTTTGAATTAATTTTGTCAGATGCCATCTCTGCTGTGGAATCATTTCTGCATCACACTTATATTATATTTCTCTGCGAAACCACAGCAGAGATGATGTGTGTGGTTTGAATGATGGAACTGCTAACGGTCATGTAGTGATTTAAAGCAGCTTTTAAACATCTTCTATTGATCACTTCTTGTCCTTATGGATCCTTGATGTTTTCTATTTTTCTGCTGACAATTTGTTTAATTCTAAATGCTTTGTGGTTCAAACTACTTTGAATTATAGACCAGATAAATGGAGTACAGATTACATTATTTTATCTGCCATAAAAATAAGACTATAATTGTTATTGCATTGTGAGCACATTTTCATAGTTCTATTATTTATTTATGAAATCCTCAATAATTGACCACTGTTTTTTATAAATTGTTCTTTCTTAAAAGTATCTATGATGTTCGAGTAGAAGTCTAAGAACCCAGATAACTGCATGAACTGAGACTTCTGTCTCTGTGTGGCTTCCTCGGGTTATACAAAGTGTATGAACTTTTACATAGGACAAGTTCACATCTGTTTTAAAGTCACTGATAAGGTCATGTAGAAAATAACACCACTGATTTCAACACAGGGACCACATGTAAGTGTTAATTTTTTTCCTAGATATAGCACATTCACTGTGAGCCTTTTTGAAATTGTAGATTTTTTTTTAGCAAGCAGTTTCAATAAAATAGACAGGAAGAGAGAAGAAAAGACAGAAACAAACAGACAGACAGATTTTGTAACATGCATTGGAAGACTTCAAAATGTGCGTTTTTCTGACTTTAGATTTACTCATGAACACTTTTTTATCGATGTTAGCACTCTGACAGCTTCTTTCCATCATGATGCTGCACTCTCTGCTCCCGATAAAGTCAACCTGTGCCTGGTTTCTCTGAGGCAGTTGCATTGCAGTTTTTTTTTAGAAAATGCTGTTTGCAAAGTAGCTGTGACTGGACTGTATGTAACAACATGTGGAACAGCAACAGCAACTCCTGTCATATTTTAAGTTTAAAAAAACAAAGAAAAAAGGGCCTGTTTTGGAATGTGAGAAGCAGGATCACTATCATGATGTCAAATGAGCACTTCTGTATTAAACTAACACATTTTGTGTTTAAATATGTTATTGCCGCTTTAATAAGCCTCTCCCATGATTCATAACTCTATACTAATAGACAAACAAAGAATCCCAAACAACCTTTCATTTCATTATTTAAAGTTAAAAAAGTGAACTCTTGTTTTCTTCTCTATCAACAGATCTCGTATTTTCCTGGATCTTCAACGAGTACCCGACTTTTGTGAAGCAGGATACTCGCCGCTTTATCTCACAGGAGACGGGGAATCTGTACATCGCCAAAGTGGAACCCTCAGATGTTGGCAACTACACCTGTGTGGTGACCAACACCGTCACAAAGACCCGCGTCCAGGGTCCACCCACTCCACTGGTGCTCCGCAGCGATGGTGAGCCCTTATTAAATGAATTAGGAATATTTACAGCTTTTTGGGGTAGAATATATTAGAAATATATGTTGTTGCTAACTTGTTGTGTAGAAAAACAATCTACTTACACATGTTGATATTTGCCTGGTTCACTGCATGATACACATGTTCAGTTTTTTTAAACAAAAAATGTCCTCTTGTTGCTTTCATTATGTCTCATGCCGTCTACTTTCCCCAGTGATTTAAATGTAGCCCCTTCATTCAGTGCTGATTATGTGTTGAAGTCCAGGTCTTGATAAGCAAAAAGCCAAACTTGCTTTGTTGGTTCCTCAAAGTGGAGCAGGTGGTTTTAAGGAATACAAATGAAGCTCAAAGGTTAATAATCTCTTTCTTTGCTAATTTCTGCTTGTCCTTTAAAATGTGGTTGTGATGCTTTAGGCTGGCCTTATCAGGGCACTCCAAAGGAAAGGTCATTGTCAGCAAGTAATCTAATTGTGGGTTCCTGTCCCAGATGCATGTTCCTTACCATATCTAATGTAATTCAGTAAAAGAACTATGAACCCAAATGTTATTTTCACCAGAAAAGTCAATTTCATGGGTTATTTTCTATGAAATAATTGAGCTGGTGCCATAAAAAACCTGAGCGATCTTCACTCGTCCAACTCATTTGATAAGCTTTGTCACAGGAAAGAGTAACAAGCTCTATGTCAGCATGAATAAGAATTATACAAACACTACATGAATGTTTATTGCCAAGTTATTTTTTAATATTTTTTAATATTTTTGAACAATTGTAATACCATAACTGTATTTCATTGCTCCTATATCCACTGCTGATGTAATAGTGTGATGCCAGTCCTTTCTTTATGTTATAATGCATTCAGTCATTCTTTAAACACATGATTTAGTCATTCACCGGCAGGTTTAGAAAAGATTTCTAAAACTTATTGTGATCTAAAAGCTAATAAACATAAGGATGCATATCCTATAAGCATTTTTCCAAATAATTTTAAAACATGTTATTTTTAAAGAATTTGAGTGGAAAAACTGCATTTTTATACTAATAAACTGACATAATCACAGCCACCAGTATGTCTGTGACAAGTTAATATGGACTGATATATCTTAATTACATGTCAGCTTGAACCTTTTATCCAATTAGTGGGTGGCTTCTGATTAATTAACTATACTATGTTATCAATCATTCATTTATTGTTTAATTTGTTTCCAGATCAAACGCTAAAACAAATGTGCTTACAACTACAGTGTTGCCTGCTGTTGATTGTTTTTAATCATTAATTTAATGGTTTTATGATAAATAAGCTAAGTTGAATCAAGGTATTGCAACGCTTTAAGTGTTGTTTTATAGTGCTGCTGTTGCAGTGTCGGGCTCAGTTTGCAACTTTGGGCAACAGAGGCACAATATAAAGAAAATAAAGACAGTAAAAATAAAAAGCAGAGCACTTTTTGATGAAAACTAGCTAACATTCTTTCTTTCATAGCCAAAATATGTGACACAAGATGAATAATTTAAGTAGATAACAAAATGTCTGTTTGATTGCAACTGAGGTTAAAGAAAAAACCCTAATTTGGTTATAAGGCACCTAAAAGTCTAGATACTCATAGTTCATTTAACTCTATGGAAATATAATTTTGAGTTTTCTTACGTAACGGTTTGTTAAGGGGAAACAGAATTGTGAACGGTTTGTGAGGTGTAAGTGGTTGTTTTTTCAAGCAATACCCGAGCACTTCCCCCCCTCCTTCTTTCCCTCCTTTTTTCATTGTTCCTCTATTCAACCAAGGCAGCGACTATAGCGGCAAACATCAGCCCTGCCTCACAATCACAGGGGCTGGGGGGGGAGGGGGGGTGCAGGCGTGCACATTGAACAGGTGTGCCCTACAAAAGGTTATGGTATGAGACAATTACCCATCCACTTCCACCTGTCTGCTTAAGATGGGTGATGGTGCTGTGGTTACGTTCCAGTATGAGACAGTTGTGATAAGGATCTGAATTAGCTTTCACAGTCACTCAGGGAGCCATCCTGATAACACATGCCTCACCAAATCAACGAGATGAAATTGGCCTGTTTCCTCCATCTCCAGAGCTATTTGCGCAATACAGCCCTGAATTACAGCGATGGAATAAACCTATTGTTACATCGGTGGATGAGAGGCGCTTAAAATACCTCATTGTGCACCGAGAATTGGCACAGCTAGGTGAAATGAAGTACACCCAATTACAAATTCATTATTATAATTTACCTTAGTGTCATTTGAGGAGAGGAAAAACCACACTCATGCTTTTCCAGTGATGTTAGGCAGCACAGCCTTGATTTATGAATAAGTCTTTCCCAAAGCTAGAACAGCAGAGAGCCTACATTCCCGTCTGCTCCTTTATCCAGAGATTTTTAGCATGCACAGCAGCAATATTATAATCCACCAGAGCTGCTTCACTGACAGTGAATGGGATGCTTTGTAGACACAGTAGCGGTACCCAGAGGGATTTTATGGGCCCATTTTCTGGTTCATAGCTGTTAGCATTACAACAAGATGAAACTCATCTGGATGTAAAAGCTCAAACCGTCTATGAATTCTAAAAGTTGTTTTTTTTTTTTTTTCATTGAACGTCAGTGTGCTGCATGTCCACTGAAAAGCTGTGTTTTTGGATTTTTTTTTTCTCATCCCTTTTCTATTGAAAAGCATTCTGTGACAGCGCTGAGAGCACAGCGTGTTTCTATCGCTCCGATCGCACAGCGTTGGAAGTCGAAAACATTTCAGCTTGTAGAAAAAAAAGAGGGCTTTACTTAAAAAAGGCTTTTCAGTAGCCTAACTGTGTAGCAACGGCAGAAGCCACAACTTGGGTCTTTATTTACTTTTTTTTTTTTTTTTTGCCTAAGTTGCCAGTTTGAGTTAAAGATTAAAAATGCAACTTTTTCCTTTTTTTTTTTTTTCTTTTGCACTTACACTGATGCTCATTTGCATTTCTCTTTCAGGTGTGATGGGTGAATACGAACCAAAGATTGAAGTTCAGTTTCCAGAGGTTGTTCATGTTGCCAAAGGATCCACAGTAAAGCTGGAATGCTTTGCTCTGGGAAAGTAAGCCCACTCTTCGTCAGGCTCAGCACGCTCTCTGGCATATGAAAGAAAAATTGTACCAGAAGAGTGCCTGATTTTTTTAAATTTGCTTTTTTCTGTGTTTCACCACTTTGCTGCAATCCTCATGTGTTTCAAGCTAGGCTGCACATCTAGTAAATGAGAGGGCACATGTTGTGGTGTCAAACTTCTCGGTAAAAATATCAGAATTTGTAACACAATGCACTGAGGCCCAGACAGACTACTAGTCCATATGCAATAAGTTCAACTTTCATTGAATTTAATTCTTTTGAGTTCTATGGTTTATTTTTTGCACTTTTGCACTCACTGGGGAACACAACCTCTTGGATTTTCTAGATAAATATTAGAGCATAGTGTATTTTTACTTTGTGGTGAAAAACAGCTGAGTTTAATCCTTTAAAGACAAAAGAAAAGTCTTAGATGCTGTGTTGCTCAGCCTACTTTTACATTTATTTAATCATGTGCTGTGAGTTAATATCAGGTTGTATTTGTAATGATAAGTTGAGGCAGATTAATGCTTTTTGTTGAGGAGAAAAAATGGGAGAAAAGAGTTTTCTTCTCCGTGGTGTCTGACAACCTAAATAACCTTTTAGCTGAAAAAAGGCTTTGCACTTCACTCTTGAGGAATAAGTTGTTTACAAAAATTAAAAGCTGCCACTTCAGAGGGTTTAACTTGTCCATGTCCCTTTTCACAGCCCAGTACCGTCCATAAACTGGAGGAGAGTGGATGGTGTCCCCTTCCCCAGGAAAGTAGACATGAGGAAAGCCAGCGGTGTCTTGGAAATCCCGTATTTCCAGCAGGAGGATTCCGGCACGTATGAGTGTGTGGCCGAGAACTCCAGGGGAATGAACACAGTGAAAGGAAAGCTCTCTTTCTACGGTAGGCGATCCAGACGTGCATGAATATTTGACCAGTATGCACCACATCTGTCAGACCTGCTTAGACTAAGAGGCAGCAACGGCAGACACAACTGGTCTAATGTAGCAGTCGGCGGCGACGAGCGGAGGCTCACGTGGCGTGCGCTAGCAGGGAGGCTCGTTTTAACGGCACGTCAGAATGATTAAAGGCTGTCAGCCATGATGCCTCTAATGTTTTGATCCAGATTAAAAGAGTGATGCGGATGAGGCTGAGCCCTTGGATACGACCTTGTTGGTGAGCCTTGTATTGGGCTCCACCAGATGGCATCATGATTGACATCCAACTTGACTTGAGATCAAAGCTATTAAATGTACTATACATAGACCAGTGGCACATATGTCAGGGACATAATCTGCACAGCAGCATCTGGATCCACTGGAAAGGGGTTAGTGGATTCACTCATTGTCACAGAGACACACCTATTGGGTGCAGATACTGGATATATCTGACAGCTCGTCCCAGTGTGCACCATTCAGAAAACAACCTGCTCTTACGTTTTGATGGAGAATACACATGTATGCATTTTTTTAATAACAAAATTATGTTTTTTAAACTAAATATTTTTATTTTGATTGAAAATATTCAAGCCTGGATATTTTTGTTCTCTCAAAGTCAACAATGGCATTAAGTTTTTAATAGTTTAATATACAGCTTGATGATAAGAAATCAGGTTAACTCTGCCACGCTGGAGGAGTTTGATATTTTTTAGCATTCAAATTTTATCGCAACTCCTGAAATGAATTGTTGTGGTTAATCTTCAAGGTAAAGTTGCATGATTCACATTCCAGCTGCACCGTGGCTGCCAGAGCTGATCGATGCCGCACAAGACAATGCTGGTTATTCCCACAGATGCTTCAGAGTGTCTTTCAGAAGCGTCACAGAAACAGCTCTCCGCCCTGCTCCATGGAGAATGCAGCAAGTCTGTATTTGATGGAGGAACCCACGTCAAGCTGCTTAGAGCAGATCGAGAGAGACAGGTTGTTAGACAAAGGAACAGCGCGGAGAGTCTGGTCATTTTCAAATTAAACACCTTGTGCGGTCTCCTGATTCTGTCAAGTCCCTTAACACACAGAAAGAAACTAACGACCAGTGGTCTGCTTACCCATGACAGAAGGACAAAAATTACATAAAAGAACCAAATCATCAAAAACTGGGCATGTCAACAGGAAGGATGCTTTAAGGGAGCAGAGCTGTGCCTGGTGGAAACAAGTGGTCAGATTTGACTTTCAGACTAGCTGTTCTCTTTTCTTGTCTATCTTTTTTTTTTCTCATTGACATGACTGGCTTTATGTACAAAAAAATGCGTAAAACTAGCTCCTTATCCCTTTAACTGAACTTCTTTTTATTGTCCAAATTCACTAAACTAGTTAGACAAAACATTGTGTGATCTCCAGCTATTCTCATTGGTCTCTTTTTTTGGCCATTGTGCCTTTTTAAAAACAAACTGCTTCTGCTCTTAAAATGCAAGAAATCTTAAAACAAAACAAAAAAATTATGTCGAATTTATATTTTAAAATCCAAAGTTAAACAGTCAGAATTGCTTGAAATTGATTTTGATGTTTGACATTAAAATGTAATTAGTTCTGCCATTGGCACTGTCTCCCTTTCATACTACATACCAATAGATTTTATTTAATAAGTATGTGTCTGCTTGTAATGCTCATTTCTTGTGTACAAACTGTCTACACACTGCAAACATTGTAGCAGAAGGATTAGTTCATTGTGTCTACTGCAAACAATCAGTTTGTAGTGTGAAACTGCAACTAGAACTGAACATCTGACACCAGAAATTAAAAAATTGTTTTTGAGTGAAATGTATATAGTCAAGCATAAGATTTATAATTAACAACTTGTCAGCACTCGACTGAAAGTTGAGGGAAATTTAAAGTGCGGGAAGCTGAAATTATGAATCCAATATTTATATCCATGGTGTGTAAATAAGTCGAGTCAACAAAGCGCTTAGTCAATACAACCTCAAATCAGCTGTTTACCTTGCCTGGCAACGTCTCACTGTCATGAATGCATGGTCATGCATTATTGGATAAAGCAATTCTGCTTTCATTCTCTCTGGATCCTGTCTGTCCAGCGCTGTCAGCCAGTTAACTTGCTCTTTAAACAATCTATGGATTTTCCTCTCACCTCCACTGCTCTCTTCTTGCTTCCTTCTGATTTTCTCCTCTTCAGGTCACGCTGTGCTGCCTGTCAAAAGATAGTCATTTGGGGCATTAAACCATTTGCCATTATTTACAACAGCCCTGGAAGCTCTTAGCCTGAGTCACTATAACAGCCCAGCAGCCCGCTGCGAGCCGCCAGGGCTTCATTTGTCCTTCAGAGCCGTGGCTTCTCTCTGATTTTTGATGTTTGTCACTTTCCCTCCCTCCCTCCCTCTCTCTCTCTCTCTCTCTCTCTCTCTCTCCCCTCTCTCTCTCCGTTTGCTGTCTTCAGGCAGGTGATAAAAATCTGTAATCTTATTTTGAACTACCTTTGATTCAAGCCTTTGAGACATGTGTAAGCCAATGGGGGGGGATCGATACATGTATCTCATGTACATCCAGGCAAGCTGCAGTGGAAAGGGACTTGCTTTGTGTTAGACTGGACAAAATGAAGGTGTTACTGTAGGAAAGTCACTTTTATTACAGTCTCACTCTGTAAATTTCATTATAACAGTTAGAATAATGTGTAACACATTTCTCACTGTGTTTTTTTTAAAGCATTTTATAATTCCATCTCTTAATCTCGTGTTGATGAACTGAAACAGCGACTCATTAACCACACTGAGGCCTTAGAATCACAATTTTGGGTTTTTAGCTGGAGGTGAAATTAAATTAATCATTTCTCCTAAGTTTGGGTGCATTTGGACACAATCGTTTGGTACCGGAGGAAGCTTTTAACTGCTGCTCAAGCCAAAGGCAGACTGCTCTTTTGTTAAACTGTACACCTCTGAAAGAAAAGCTTGAAAAGAAATGGGGATTTGCTCGCTCGCTGATGTTGGTGTTTCTCAGAGGGAACGTAAAATGCAAAGCTCTGACAGGTTAGTTTCCTGCCCGTTTGTAGTCACATCTGTGTTTCTGCAGACGTACCGCCGCATTATCTCGAAGTGATTTCACTGATAAGGCAAATTCCTATCCCTCCTTTACTTTAGCCACTTGACATTTGTTCTGATTGTATGCGCGCTTTGCCCGGTGTGGCCAGAGATGGGCTGCCTGCTTTCATTTGATAAATGTTGACTGAGAGTTGATACGTTCGCAGCGGGTGAGGGATAGAGTGAGGGACCTTGACAGCGAGGAGAGGAACAACAACATCGCAGTCCTGAAAGATGCAGTTCAGGAAGCTCCGATGGAGGATTGCAGTGCCCATGAATGGATTTCATTCAAGACATCTTGTGATGTTGAAGTACATTTTGTACCATCTATTCTGTTGAGTTCTCAAACATAACAACACATCAAGGCACATTTCCAGTCAAATAAGCTCATAATTACTCCAGTAATATAATATACCAATGAAAACACTATAAAATTGTAATGTTAAATTAATATCAGTATCAATTTCTTTTTGGTAAGTTTAAGCAGCTACAATGAAGAGAAGATGATGTATCATCACATAGTTTGAGAATCACAGTTTCTGCTTCCAGTCAAAAGAAACTGCAACTTTTTTCCTGCTTGCACAGGTTGCAGCAGAACAGCCTCCACACTAGTTAAGTGTTAATGACCTCAGTCAACCTTGTGCTGCTGCCTTGGCTGCCAAAGGGATCTCAGAGGGCTTACAACTCATGATCCACAAACACAAATATTTCTTTGACACCGGGCTGGATTTTGATATTGAATCTGTGCAGGACATAAATACACAAGACTGCACAAATACCCCCATCTGGACTCTGCATCCGCCTCATTTTATCACTCTCTTACTCTGTTTTCCTCAACATCCACATACACACACTCTGGCTTACACATGAGGGGTATGAAGAAGAAGTTGTAATGTACAGAAAAATTGGGGGGGGGAGTACATTCGCAGATATTGAATTTCTCTTTGTGCTACTCAAAAGGAGATACTGTATAGCGGAAGCCAATTAGAGAAGGATTTGTACTGTTACTGAGAAGCCTCCACAAAGGTCAGTCCTTGAGAGTGGTATTAGGTGAGGGCTGTGGAATAGAAAAGTGCGGTCAGCCATTACTCTTGTCCTGCCACTGGCTTTGGATGATATAGAATGATAGTAGCTTGACCTACACATCATCCAGAATGTGCAGAACAAAGAGGAGAGCTTTACACATGCAGTTTTATGTGCCATTTTTTGGCTTAATCATTGACCAGTCTTGAGGTCTGTGCATGACACAGCAGTTGTCCTGTACAATCATACCATTGTTTACTGAGATCCCGTCGAACAGAGGGTTTTTATGACACCATCGGCCTCTCTGATGTAAATACATCTGAATCTCACCTCTTTTTTTTCTTCTGGAAGACGGCTGAAAACATGAACTCTCAGAGTCTTGTCACTCATATTCAGCACTGAGACTGATGTTTGTTCTGTTAACTACTAATTTAAATAATTGACTTAAAAAAAAAATTAACCAAATTTTCTGTTAATATTATAGATTTCCAGTGATTAAAGTTTCATTCAGAAAAATAATAACTAAAAATACAAGTTAGTACTTTTTCTGCATTAAGCATTAATACCGATCCCTCCATCCATTATCTGTAACCACTCATCCTGAGGAGGGTTGCAGGGGGCTGAGGCTGATCCCAGCTGACAGCGGGCTATGTAAAAAGCAATTGATAATGTTGGTAAATGTGCTTTCCATAATTGTGGTGAGAGGAATATCCTGTGTATTGTTGTTTTAATGCATTAACTCAATACTCATCTTTCCTTAACAGAACTCTGATACTTCATTATTAATAATGTTTAACATAACATGTGCATTTCCTT
>JAQNCA010000014.1:24254407-24267365 GCA_029783725.1 Acanthurus tractus
ACCCCCCCCCCCCCCCCCCCCCCCCCCCCCCCCCCCCCCCCCCCCCCCCCCCCCCCCCCCCCCCCCATCTTTACCATGCAAGCAGCTCTTGGTATGTACAGTATGTTGCACACGTATCAGAAAAGCAATTTGCACAATGCGTTACGTACACCTCAGATGTCGCCGTAGTCCTCTCTCTCTTATCCCCTCCTCCTGCTGAAGGGGAAACAGACCCTGTGGTGCAGTCAGAGATATAAATAGGGCATGGTTTTATTTCACTCTCATAAACATGCAGATTGATTAGGGTCATTTTCTGCTAGCCTGCCTCCATCCACCCAAGCCTTTCCCTCCATTAGTGATGAAAACCTAGATTTATTGCCACGTCTGTCACTTCCAGACTATAATTCACTGGCCCACTGGCTGCCTGTTTTTATGTAGATGAGCACTGGGAGTAAGGCTTATTAAAGGCATGTGTCTCTATCTCCTCAGGAGCGCATACAGGTTGCCAATGGGGCGTTGTCAATCAGTCGTCTGACCCTGACTGACACCGGGATGTACCAGTGTGTGGCCGGGAATAAGCACGGCGAAGTCTACTCCAACGCAGAGCTCAGAGTTATAGGTAAGACACAGGCTTTGTGTGTGTGCGTGTGTGTGTCACATTCGATGGCACGCATACAGTATTTTGGCATGGACACGTGAGCGCGAGCAGTAATTTGTTCATATTTGTTCTCAAGTGTGCCCTGTCTTCCTCCTCCGCTCAACACCGGCGGATGACCTCCGGCCTCTCTTTTATTGGCCACTAATTAAAAAGCATTAATTATACAAGGAATGGTCAGGCTGACAGTGATGTATGCCAGGGCTGCTCTGCTCACCAGCCTCGCCCATCTGCCCTGTCAAGCCTGTCACTGTCCACTCTGAGCTGGCAGCAGCTCTCATTCACTATTCATCCTCCAGTGCGTCTCATCCTGATCATGTAGCTGATAAAAAAAGCAGGCTCAATACAGACCAGCGTGCTGGTCAGACTCAAGGTAGAGATTTAAGGGATGGTATCAGACAGCTGCAGACCTTTTGCAAAAAGGGCAAACGTTTTTTAAACGATGTATAGAGGAGGAATGTTATTATGTGGGATAGGAAAACTTCTGCCAGCTGAGAATATGAGCGAAGTAACATCAGTCTCTTTCTCAATTGTGGTCACTGTTTAGATTCCTGATTAGTAATTATTCAGATTTTAAAGAGTGTAATCTAGTAATTTTTTAATTATCCATGGCCATGCTGTTATTTATTTATAAGCGTGTAGAAAATGGTGAAAACATAATCAGAGAGAAAGTAAATGTAACATCAGATAAATAATCAGAAATCATCAGGAGGAAAAGGGATGTGAGGCTTTTACAAATCCTGATTTTAACATGCTGCTCTTGTCTCAGCTGTTGCCCCAGATTTCTCTCACAACCAACTGAGGAGCCAGACACTGGTGAAGGTAGGAGGAGACGTGCTCATCGAGTGCAAGCCCAAAATGTCTCCGTGGGGTGTGGTATCGTGGCGGAAAGGCAGCGAGCCACTCCGAGAAAGTAACAGGTAACACCACATTTGCACATTGTGTTCTGCTTTTGCTCCACTGTGAGAATGGTTGGACTTTTCTCTGCATGACTTCTCATTATTATTAGCCAGGTACAGAGGGCACATTCATGTGTATTCATACACACGTTCTTAACAGTGCTGGCTGCTACCAGATATAACGTCTTGTTTACATTAGAATAAAAATAAATCAGTTTATGTCACCTCCAGAGTGATATCGCCTTTCTCTGTTTGCAATATTGGACAAAAGTGCGTATAAAACGGAAATAATCAATACCAGGTGCTCTGATTTATCCTTTTTTAGCATGGGAGTAAGTATTGAAACACACACTCTGAAGGGAAGCCTAATTTTTATCAGGTGTCCCAAACAAGTGAAAATCTACATAATCTATGTAATTAAAGTGTTGTGAAGAAATATCATCATAGTATTAATAGATTGGCCTTGCAACAGGCCTGAGGCAGCCTCAGAGTTGTTTTTGTCTTTTAAATGTTGATCTGTGTTCAGTTATTTGAATTGGAGCAGTCTGGCAACTCAGCAGGGGAGCAAATGCAAAAAAGACTTGAGAAAATGTTGAGCTGAGCAGCATCATCTAGAGACGTTTTTGCATTTGCCAAATAAATTTCATAAGTGCAGGTGCACAGCTCTGCCTATGTGGATTACTTTGTAACATAAAAGCTGCATTTTTCCTGTTTATCTCACTTTTGTAGCTGCAGAAGATAAGATGATTGCAACCTTGACAACTTTACAGTGTTGTAAAATTCTAACTCAAGAGTATTATAAACTGTGCACTGAACTGTGGGATGCTTGACATCTAATACGCCTGTAAATTTGTGGATCCTGCAGACTTGTTTTTCCTGGTTTTGTCTGTATTATGTGTTCATTGTCTTTATCAGAAACAGCTCATTCCCACCAGAGCAGCCTCTCCTCTTTGTATTTAATACAGGGCTGGTTTTGGTCTGAAAGTCACTTTACTCTAATGCAAAACATTTGTGCACAAGGGGTCGTTGCTTTGTCACTCCTTCAAAATTGTTCCATATATAATGGGGGACTCAGCAGCCCAGTGGCTTACATGCTATTCATACGACAGTTTTCCTTGTGTTTGACTCCAGCTGGGGACCTTTCCTTTACTGACACTTCTCTGCTGTCACTTATGAAACAATAAGTACGGCACAATGCTTCAAAAATGCCTCCATAATAGCAGAATACTCAATTTTTAAAGCAGTGTTTTTCATAAACATTTATTATTCAGTCAGACAAAAGCAGAGATTTTTTAGAAACCCAAAAGTGCTGAATTAAGGTGCACCAAAGGGCCACAGTCACTGTGGCCTATCTTATTGTTCTATGTGATGCTGTATGCATCTCTCTAAGCAGAGAGGTTGGTGTGGTAGGAATGCTCACAGGCCAGATAAGAGAAGAGAAGATAATAGCTTGAAGTCTAACTGAGTAGTGGGTAATAAGGTTTGCTGTGTTCCACCTCCTGATCTTCAGAGGTGGCCAAACAGAAGGCCTGCTGCGTGTATCCAAAGTGCTAATCAAGTACTTTTCACCTCAGCAGGGACGATAAAAGGCTCCAGAACTCAAATTATTCAACTTCTGACTGCTTTCCAAGTTTCTGATGAACAGAGGGTGATCTTAGCCTCCTGCCACATTTGACCCCAGGATGCGATGTGTGTTACATGTGATAACTTTTGCTGCTGTTTGTGTGTGTCGGTCCGAGTGAAGTGTGAAGTCTGGCCCAGTAGCCTCATTGCAGACAGGGGTCATCCATTGGGTGTCACCGCTCTGGCATGACTGTGCTCTGACAGCAGAGCTGTGTGCACAGTGTCTTGCCAGGCTTTGCATATATACAAAGCGGTGTTGTTGCTTGTCAAACAAAGTGGCGGGGAATTTGCATAGTGGTTTCGCTGCCGGTGCCCTTCACTCGCCCCGTGCCACTTCCATCACACATTTCAACCGCTCAGCACCTGGACCATTTCGATTCTGTCATTTTGAATTCATAGTTTAGATTGATTTCACATTCGTCTTCGCCTAGCGTGAATACACGTCGTCTTGGTTTGATAGATAAAAAGGCAGTGTCTGTCCCAATGTTTAATAGAGGCTTTGTGATACTTTGTTTTGTCTCTTGTCCCTCAGAGTTACACATATTCCTAACCATGAATCACATAGTGACCAACTGTAATAAACAGTGAATGATTCAACATCAAAGTCCTATTAATGAATCAGTCATGATTCACTTAAATTAGGGAACTTCCTTTGTTTCAGAAGTACTGCAGCTATTTAGTTGAGTTTTGTTGCACCAAAGGAGTCATGATAATGGGCAATTGGCAGATGGATTCCTTTAATACTGTTTTCATTTTGGAAGTTTTAAAAGTCTTATTGATGTTCAGAAATATCTTTTAATGCTTTAATTTGCTCTAAATAAATGATATTTGGCTTAGGCCACCTGTGCCGCTGCTCCAAAATGAAGAAGAAAGGAGCACAGATTGGAAATTAAAATTCAACTGTCCCAGCTGTATTACATTAAAGGAAATGTTTTGCCATGATGACGGACTGCACCGCTCGCTAAGCGGTGGAGTAGCTGTGTACAGAGCTTGAAAACACATGCCAGAGCCTTTAAATGTGCTGATTACAGCTTCCACTTAGTCTCTTTCCTGTTATCTCCCTTTTCTCTTAACTGTGACATACTCACATACGCTGCGGTTTTTATGTGCCACACGGTACAAACGCTCAGAATCTGTTATTGTTATCATCAAAACATTCGTCTCGCAACTTTAACAGGCTGCCCGTAGCTGTCCTGCCTGTAGGTCAGCTGCTTCTTTAAAAAAAAATCATAAGACTTCAGTGAAAACAGGCCGGTGATGCAAACCAGTAAACAAATAGTTGTGTCACATTCGATGTCCCTGTTATAATTATGCTTTTCCTTTGTATTAGATATAAAAAGTATGTTTCTTTGCACATACAGTCTGCATAGGTGTGCATGTCTGGGCAGGTCTGTTTGACAATGCACCTGTGCAGTAAGGTGTAAATTCATAAGCGGTAGCTGTGAACCCCTTTTGTTGAAGATTAATTGCCTTAATTGCGTTAGCATTCCTCTGTGGCTTCGACGGAAAAAGGGAACCAGTGTCACCAGCTGGGTAATCCATCTTCATAGCAGCGGCCCCCTTTTTTTTTTTTTCTGCAGGAGACTAGTGGAAGAGGAGGAGGGGGTGTCTTATCTACCCCAGACAACCCTGCAGGGACGAGGTTTAGATGACATCAGCTGGAACAAAGCAGCTGAGAGCGCAGAGCAGAGCAGGTCTTGCTGATGAGCGTGTAAGTGGGCCGTGTCAGCCATGGAGAGCAGCCTAAAAAACATGCATTTCAATATGTCACTAGCAGGAAGAAATCAAGTTTGTTAGGCTGCTCACAGCAGACACACTCAATCAACTGTCCTCTCCTGAGCCGCCCGAGGATGTGCTGACGCCCTGATGTTGCTCCCTCCTGCATTAAACCTCCATCTTTTAAAGACCTTTAGTATTTATTTATATCGCCTTTGGCAGCCATGCAAATATTTGTGCAGGATCTTTCGGTCCTCTGAAAGAAGGTGCTAACCCCTGCAGGGAGGCATTAAAGTGCTTTGGGTGTGACTGGAACAAATCCGCCTGCTTTTGTCTTCAGGTGCTTCATGTGTACGTTGGTGCACATTACAAAAGATGGAGGATAATAATGCTTCGTTCAGAAAATAAATCAGATTAACACTTTTTTTTTTTCCTTCCTCTTTAGCATTCACACTTGGCTCCGCTCCTCTCCCCCAAGTTGAATGACAGTCAGAAGTTCAGCACACCCCCAGCATGACAATTCCTTTTAGTAAAGCGCAGTCCAAAAGGTCACACATCTAAAATAGGCTGGAGATATGGCAATGTCATGCAAATATTTATGCTAAAATTTTCTTTTCTCTTATTGTACTATATGGTAATTTTTTTTTTTTCAAGGTTATGCATCATACCTTTCAAAAAAGGGTTTCAAACAGGGGAAAACAGGAGCCCCAGTGGTGGTTGTAGATTTCCTGGGGAAGCAGAAAATGGAGTCCTTTATGTGTATTAAAATTGCTGAGGGGGGATGGCACTTCAAGGAAAAAATGGACCTGGCACACTGCTGCCCAGCTAAAATGCCAGTTGGGCTCCTGTTGTGTCCATTAGTGCACAACACAAATGACATCTAATTTATCAAAAAAATGTTCTTTTTTTATTGATGGAATTATTTATATAAAATACCAAATGCTTCAGCTAGTTGAACTGTATGGCTGAATAGCAGTTAAATGACATTTATTAAAGGATGAAGATTCAATAATAATTCATTAACATTCTCAGAAAACTGAAGAGAGCCAGCTAACTTTATTAGCACTTGTGACATTCAGAAACTCAATTTAGAAGTTGAATGTTTCATTTCTTTCTTATCTATTAGTTTTAAGATTAAAAACTTTCTCTGCTTGCTTAAAATAACTGCATACTGTCCCTGCTACCAGAGACTGTGTGCTTTGATGATTCCAGTGACTTAAGAGGGAAAAAAATGGTTATGCGATTGCTCTATATGGGCCTTAATGGTACTGATGGTATTTAAAGGTATTTTAAAGGTTCATCTTCAGGGGGTTTTTTTCTATGTACTTAAGTGTGTTAAAGAGCAGACAGTATTTTTACGTTTCAAACTTTCTCTGTTGTTTCACTCATTTTATGCCAGAAACTTATTTTAGGTAATGGTTACGCATCTTAGATTAGGGTTGTGAACATTCTGAAATGGTGCACCAGTTTTAACTGTTCCAGTTGTTATATACTTGGGAGTGTAATCATTAGTGAAATATTTGCATAGAAGGGAAAAAAAAGCCTGTCCAAAGTTTTATTAGCTCTTTTTATACTCAAGATTAGTTGTTCCACCTGCTGGAAATGTACAGTCCCTAACCCTAACCCATGGCACTTACCAATATCTTTCATATTAAAGATTGTATACCGTGACTTGTCTATTTGAAGTTGTCAAAACAAACTTCTGTGTTATCTGACTGCAAAATTGGCCTTGCAATTTAAAAAATGTTAATGTTCTTTTGTAAGATTAATTCATAACGATTGGAAGTAACACAATTTAAACTACTACAGCAGATTACTATTATTATTTTGTAATTTGCAACTTCATTTCACTTAATGTGAATGGCGTATTTTCACCGAATATGCAATAAAAAGATAGTTGGAAGATAAAATTAGGTGTAAAGATTTTATACATTGAATTTTACAATAATAGTAATTTGTCTTTTTATTTCTTATGTTGGTATGCCTTGCTGATTGAGAAAAACACTTGAGGACCCCCCCTTTTCCACCTGGAACAAGCATGTGATATGAGACTCAACTCATTTCTGTAAAGGAGAGAAATGTGATTTAAAAGTCTCAGTGTGTTCAGCTCTCAGTACTTTTGTAGCATCAAACTGAATCGTTGGTTTGAAGTTAAGTTTCTCTCCTGTTTCCTCATTTATACTTTCAGATATCTGCTTTATTTTCATCAGCTGTTTCATCATGCTGAGTTGTTTTAACGTGCTGCTGATGAAAACCCAACAATTCTGCCTGTTAAATAAAAAAGGCTTTCAAATAACAAATTAGAGCGGGACTCTCACTGCCACTCTGCAAACAGCTCACCTCCTATAGGTTAACAGCTTAACTGCCCACTGTGTGATTGGAAAATACTTGAAAAAAGTCAGGATTCACTCAAGGCATCTGTCAAAGACTCACCTTGGTCCTGTTTTGATGGAAATGCAAATCCCTGCAGTGCTGGGCTTATGCACCCAGTACGACTGAGTCATGCCGAGGCAGACCATGTGCATCAAAATGGCCAACCAGAAGTCTTGTTTAATGCCTGGTTTGGTTGTGGGAAAACACTCCATTTTCATTTAGATCAACTCTGTTTTGTAAAAGTGCATTCACAATGCTTTTAATTCTGTATCGCACATTGTGAGTAAAGAACTGCTTCTTGGACAATCAGTCAGCACAGCCATGGGAGACAGAAAACACCACAATGATCAAGCTCAAGAGGAAATGTTTGCACCAGTGTGTATTGGCCAGACTGCAAGAATGTCTGGCGCCACTGGTTTGACTGGTGGCTGTGGTTTGGACATGATATGTCAGAAGCATTTGTGTGCAGGATAAGTTTAAAATTGTCACATCAAAGCCATGTAGCCTCAAAACATTAACTGGCCACTTTTATTCTCCACTTTCCCAACGAATCCTTGTGACCTTGTTTGGGAGTCTGTGCCTATAAAAAGCATAAGCAGTACCTGATTTAAATCTGGCAGCTATTCCCTTCGAAGTAGCCCCCTTATGTAGTGATACTCTGTTCCCAGCGGCCCTGCCATGCGAGGAACGCCTCCTGGATGTCCAATTCTGTAAGTGTGTCAGCAACAATCTGCGATTTGTTGCTTGATCTCCTTCACAGTGTCACAACGGCGACCCTTCAACTTCGGCTTCATTTTTGGGAACAGAGGGAAGCCACAGGGAGCCAAGGCCAGTGAGAAAGGGGTTGGTGAGCGACAACTGTGTCATTGCTGTGAGCAGACGCGTTGTCATGTTGGAGAGCAGTTACCACCACAACACAGTGCAAGTTGTTGCACAGAATGTTCTCCCTCAGATGCCGTAGAAGGCCACAGTCAGTGGAGTTAACAGTCTGACCTTGGGGGATGAAATCATAGAGCACAGCTCAGAGAAAAACCAGCAGAATGCTCTTGGTTGGTCTCCTGACCTTACACACCTTCTCTTGTGTTAGAGATTGCAGGTTCTTTCACTGTGAGGACTGCTGTTTGGCCTCTGGCTTCACTCGTAGAAACAACCCGGTGATCATCACAGATTTGATGTGATTGGCTCATCACAGAGATCCTCTTATAATCAGACACTCTTCTCAGGGGTTAAAAGCACAATCTGCGTTGAACCCACGTCATGTATTAAGATAAGCATGAACTCCAGTTATAATGTCAGGATAATAAGCCTGATACGTTTTTGATGGTGGGGTATACTCATGCAAACACCAGGAGAGCATGCACAGAAAGGCCTCAGCTATGCTCACACCCAGACCCTTCTTACTGTGAGGCAACGGTGCCAACCACTGAGCCACGGTGTAGCACCGAAGGGAAACGCTATAAAAAAAAAAAACGATCAAATCTCGAATTGGGCACATCTGAGCAGCTTGACACGTGATGGTCCGGTTGTTTCTAAAGTCTGCGCAATTTACTTTATGAAAATCAAACGCCGCAGGGAAATTGGAAGTCTCAGCCCCCTGTTCCCTCTCACATTTCTTTTTTTATCACTTGTCACAAATTGAGCGCAGATATACACTTTTAAATTTGCTTTCTACTTTTGCCAAAATATTGACACACACGCCGAGGAGCAAGCGTGGCATATGAATCTGTGAGCATGAGAAATTACTATTGCAGGATGTTCTCTGACTCATTTCATGCCCGGAGCAGGAAATCATCTGCTAGGTGTGTTCATTGCTTTAAATTGCGTCTGTTGGAGTCCGAGCTGTAGGTGCGAGCTTAACACACCAACTTTTTTTTTAAGTGGCTCACTGAGTTTAAGTGAGAAGACACAGAAGGGCATCCATATGTGGCCTGGATGTTGATTAGTCCATTAGTCTGTAGAGAGCAAGACTCGCTATCTCGCTGGATTGGCCAGATTTCATCTGTAGTCATGACCCACTGGTACACTGTCCCTGTTGCATATTATGTATCCCTCCTACATTGGCAGAGCAAATAAGCATGGCTGTCACGTAAATGAAGAGATGTCTCGCAGAGTGATCTCCATTTATAGGCCCATCTGCTCTGCCAGACACACTCCAGAAATAATCAGCGTCAGGAGAACACCAACACTGTGGAAGAGGCATAGCAGCGAACTTTGCATTCATTTACTTATCGCATATCGTCTTATCTTTCCACGATGCCTTTGTTCTCTTTCAAGGAGATTTTTAATAAGAGACTCATCAAATGTTTCGGGGCTTGATTTTATGAAGACTTGGAATTAATAAGCCCTGTACGGAAACAGGTGTATTAATAAAGATGGTGATTAAATGCTCTGTGTGGACGGACAGCCCAGCACTGCTATTTCAGTCTCCTCGTTCCTAGCCTGCATGCTGTTGTACTTATTGAAAACATTGTTTATCATGTTTAAATGTCACTTCACATTTTTTGCTCATCAGATCTCTAATTTCCTCATTTGCCTCTAATTGAACATCTGCTTGTGAAGTGGAGCTGTGACTCCGTGTGGAGGTTAGCAGCGTGCCAGGCCCGAAAATACCGAAAGCTTATGTGCCCAGAAAGACTTATTTCATTACTTTACCTCGGGGAAAAGGTTTACTTCCCGACAAGGCTGACTGGGGCTTTTCATTTTGTCTTATCCTACACCTCTCCACCCTGGCTGGAGCTAGAAAAGCCATATTAAACAGTGAGGTTCCCCTTGTCTGAGAATAAGAGCAAACTAATGATCAGAGCTTTGCTAAACCTTGCAACTGCTGACAATACTTGACACTGTTCAGAGGTGCCTGCTAGCACTTACATCTGCACAGAGGATTTAATGTACAAAATGTTTTATTCATCCAAACTTGTGTCATACTTAGAGCTGCTCAATAGGCAAAAAAAAAAAAAAAAATCTCATCGGTTGCTTTGAGTCTCAGTTGGCAGAGCCATGGTCCTCTATTTCTATTTTCCAAGGGAGGTCAAGTAAACTAGTCAGTCTTGATTTTAAGTATGTAAATGATAATTTATTATATTTAGAGTATTTTTTTCTAATTTATTTATGACCATGAAGTGCATGGTGCTGAAGGGGCTGCAAGGTAGCACCTGAAAAGCTTTAAGCTAGGATGAGTAATTTGGACATAAATGGCAGCTACTGCAACCCAAGCAACCCACACAGATGACTTAATGTGGCTTGATTAAATTTTATAAAGACTGCAAGGCTTTAAAATACTAGCTTTCCTCTGTCTTGTTTCTTATGCTGCCTGTCCAACCCTTGGCTATAGGCTGCTCCAGGCACTTCACAGTTGATGAATATGAATCACTGGTTTCATAAATTTGTGTCTCTTAGCAGGGGGGACCGCACACCATGTGTTTGGCAATGTTGTGCTAGTCAGATGTATTTGGATTCGATGAACAAGTAGCACTCGATCTTCACATTGCTCACTGTGGTCCATCAAGGTCAGATCACAGGCATTTGTCCATGTTGGAGATGTTTATTATCTGTTGGGTTGCAGAAGAGGAGATAGCCAGTTGTGGAGTCGTGCTTTCTGTCTTGTATTCCTTAGACAGCTCGGATCTTAAGACATTCTTGACAAGTTTAAAAATGTTTAGAGTGATATGGTATAATGAGTCACAGTATCATGTAAACACTAATCCTGCTACCTGATCAGGCTCAGTTGACAGCTGACAAACAGTGTCTGTCCAATAAAGCTTAACAACAAGGCAACACGCCTGTCAAGCTTTAGATTTCTCTGCATGATGGATCAGTGTGCGCAGGGCTGGAGGAAGAGTGATGCTGCCTACACAAAGAGCTTGGCTCATATCTGTTTGTTTACCTTTAAAATTAAAAAAAAGAGCAAGGTAGGACTCGACTAAACATTTTGTTCATCTGCTCTAGTGTAAGCTTGCATAACATTAGCATGCCCAACTTACTAACATTATATTTGGGGAAGTAAAATAAAATCTTACCACTTTCAGAAGCACTTTTTGATACATTTCTTTGTTTACAGGTTATATTAAAACAATGACTCACAAGAACAGTTTTTACAATACAAGGACATCAGAGTATCTTATGAGGGCCACCAGGCTAAAAAGTTAGTATGTTGGTTGACATAGCCATGATAAATTCGTGAAATTGAGAATTGTTAACTTTGCCCTCAAGTTTTGTGTGCGCTACCTCCATACCTTTGGATAATCAGCAATAGGAATAGATGTCTTTGGTTTAGCACTGTAGAATAATAGATTGAGAGAGTGGACCCTTTCCACAGATACAATACAAGCACACTAGTTTCAAATGTTCCAAAAGTGTGCATAACATATGCAATGGACTTGCTGCTCAATTTTTTACAATAAACAGCTGCCAACAGTGTCTTAAAAAATGCTATAAGTAGCAAAGCTGCCAAGTTGCCACTTAGCCAGCGAAATGATGGGACTTTGACTTTGCCCATAGAGGTTTCACTGAACCACTGAGAATTGTGTAACTCTGCATAACTCCTCCATTCTGTCTCTACATGCACAGTATAAGAAGAGAGACAGAGCAAGGAGAAAAGACCCACTCAGAACAGGCTATGTGATATTTATGGCTATACTGAAAATTTCAACGTCACAGTTTAACATGCCTTTGGTGCCGCTTGGACTTCTGGTCAAGGTGGTGTAATGTTGAAGGACACCTCCCAGACGGACGGACCGTGCATGGGAATTTGCTTGTCAGTCATGATCACAGGCATTAATTGATTTTGTCATTGTTGTATTTAGAGACAATCAAGGTGATTAGTGGATCAATTTGCCACCAAGCATCATGGTCAAACCTCTGACATCCCACCGCATCACTCACAGACAGAGTCCATCCTTTAATCGTTAAGATCCGGATCAATCAGTCCTATATGTGTTCAATCATTTATAAGTCCAACTGCACATCTGCTGTATTAGCAGTTTTTACTTTTCTGCAGAAGGAGGGGGGATTGTAAAATATGCTTCTGCAAAGAATCTGGTGCTGACTGACTCAACTCAAATAAATCTGAGACCAGAGATAAAGTGAATTCAGAGATGTTTGCTGAGATTAGGTCAGAACCCTCTTTACCCGTCTGCATCCTGTGGACTGCTCGCCGGGATTATTTTTATCTTGAAGACTATGGCTGATATCATTTTTCAAAGTGAGTATCTGCCAGCGCAGCATGAGTAATCCATCTTGGTTCCTCTGACAATTTCCTGCGGAACATGTGTGTGCTCTTTATTCCTGAAGGGATACCTCAGCACGTAGGAAGAGATGAATATCTCTGGAAGGGGAACAGACTGGGAGAGCAATTTGTGATTAAAGGATTCCACTGGAAGTACATACGCAGACGTCTCCGCAGCCCCGGCCGATAAACTCCCTCTCCTCACAATGCAATTACCAGCACAATCACAACATGGTCCACAGGCGGGAATTAACACGTTTTCTCTCAGCCTGTTTCATTAAGACACCTTCTCAGAAAAAAGGGACATTTTTTACACAACATTTATTCTGTGGAGGTTCATTTGCACTGAAATCCTCAGACAGTACTTTGTATAGTATAAGAAATTGTTTACTCATTTGGTTTTTGTATAAATATATATATATATATATATATATATATATGTATGTATATATATATATATATATATATATATATATATGTATATTATAT
>JAQNCA010000014.1:24272137-24299816 GCA_029783725.1 Acanthurus tractus
AGTAATTTTTCCTGTTGGTGACCTTGACCCTGGCACTGAGGGTCGGTCCCTGGGTGTACAATGGCAGCCCTTTGCTCCTCATGGATATGTTTAATGGGTTAGAACAAGTCTCACCGCTTTGTGCTCGGTATAATTATATTGTATAAGGCCAAAAGTTCATTGATCATACATGCATATGGTAAGAACTCACCATAATGCATTACCTATTACCATTAGCTCACAGTTTCCAATAGATAACATAAGTCATCAGTCATCACTGCTATATACACAGAGCGCCGATGTAATTAATGTAAGGTAGTTGTTTTAATCGTGCTTACTCTGCTCAGGGTTATGGTGAGTTGTAGGACTGCGGTTCCATTTAATGGGCAATTTTCCTCAAATGTATTGGCCTCCGGCTTCAGTGTCATTAACTGTGGGCCATCCCACACAGCGATATGGCCCTCACGTAACTGATTGCAATTGTTGGCTGCTATGCATTCAGCACTATTCTCTCAGCCTGACATAAAACCGAGAAGCCTCCACTCAGCAGTACCGTGTGGTTTTAGGTCGGGATTGTCTTACGCTAACTGTCTGCTCTTTTCTTATCACCCCCACCACTTGAAAAAGACCCAGTGTAGACAGTGAAGCATGGCAAGGGGTGGGGGGGGGGTATCACACAGTGTCACTCGGTATCAGCTATATTTCACAAGTGTATCCAGTTAAACGCATCACTGGTGCAAACAAGAAAACACTCTGCTCACAATAACCACAGTGAAAAGCTTATGAACTGCTCCCTGTGTCGTGTTTGTGTGTCTACCGTGGCTATTAAACCCCTGTCTGTTTTCAACTCACACATCTCAAACTGTCATAGAGTCGTTTTGAATCAATCAAATGCAACAGAGGAACACGTTGAAGCTGATTTGAGAGAGTGACTTCAACCTAGACACAGAGTATGCCGACACACGGGTCTTGTTACTTTGAATTTTTCTTAATTAGTGATTCACAGCCAGAACAGTAAATATGGAGTGTAAAAGTCGTAGTCAATAATGTGTCTCCTGAAAAGAATTTATTGTTACAGTTTCTCAAGTAATTATAAGAAATATGCCACTTGTTTAAAAAAAAAAGAAAGGTTTTCTCAGACAGTGACACGACTGTCATTAACAGCATCACATTAACTGTTGATCTCATGACAATTTTAACAACCACGCAAATTCTGCAAAGCCTCGAGGGCGCATTCAGCCCAGTGTTTTTGTTTTCAGCCAGAAATTCTTTTTACTTTTTAATATTAACTGTCACTGCATTTACAGTGTCCCTTCCAACTGAGAGGGTTTGAATCTTACTGTTATGACAATCACTTTTTGTATTTTTGAGAACCGACACTTTTGTTTTTCTCTGTTTTAAACTGAAAAAAAAAACCACAGGAGTCAACATTGGCTTGCAATTTCCACCATTATTTAAAAAAATGTTTTTATTATAAAACAACCAAATAAAGAAATATGAAAAGAGGGAATCTTTTTCCCACTAAAAACAGTTTTTAAACACAACACTGACATATTATCAAGTCATACTGAATTACATATTGGTCTCTCCAAACTTCTGAGAAAAATATTGGATTTTCAGCTTGTAAATGCTGCTCTTTTTTTCAACAGCTGGTCTCAAAGTTTGTCTGTCTGCCTTACAGTAGGTGTAGTCAAGGTTGTTTGTTTAAAACTCTCGATTTGAGGTTGATAAGAGGTTTGAGAGTTAACTTCAGTAAAGTCATGAACCCTAAATCTAAAACAGTGAGCTGAAGGATTCTGCAAGGTTCTGTAAAGCTGAGTGGAACTGCAGAGCTGAGTGAGTTCACGGTCGGTTTTATCGCTTCATGTGACCTCTTCCAAAAGACACATGGTCATTTCACCCATCATTAATATAAGATTAACGTCTGATTAACATCTGATGCAGTTTTAAGTGCTGATGCATGTTCCTGCAAATTAAAGGAGAATGCACGTGTGCGTGCGTGTGCGTGTAAATAAAGAACCTTCATTAAACAAAATCATCCGTGTCCCTGTAGTTTACTCCTCAGTTTGCTTGAATCTCTCCATCACTGCCATCTAGAAGTGGGTGAATTTGACTCCTTTGTCTTTTCATAGGTGAAGAGAGCAATTTACAGATCTGCTTTCTCTTCTCATTCAGGCTGATGCTGTTTCATGTTTACAGTTTGCAGATTCAGCAGAGCATTTCACATAATTAAAATTCAGCATGCTTTGATGAGTTGGTCTACCCTTTATTTCCCACAATACTTTACTTTCATGGGCACGATCTCCATTTTGCTTGTTATTTAGAAAATGTCAAGTTTAGTTAAGGCCTTTTGGCCTTTTTTGAGGCACTTGTGGCCATTGTGTAAAGGGCATGACGCTGCTGTTGTCCTAGATATCTTGAAGTTGCATGCGGAATAAATCAGCCCTGTTTCTCATTGTTGTCATGTGAAGGAAGCAGGACTTAATTAGAGACACTGAGAAATGTTCTGTGCTGTTTGTGAGTCACTTGCTGCTGTGTCAACCCTATACCACCCTATTAAAACCACACAGTACATGTGCATTTATATTTGCGGCTACTAGGACAGCGTGCATGTATATAAACATATTGTTATTAATTAAATTTCACTTCTTTTTCTTTCACTCCAGGGTTTCCATTTTGACCAACGGTAATCTTCGGATATGGAATGTGACCAAACCTGATGCAGGTCTCTACACCTGCGTGGCCAGAAACCAGTTCGGCGTGGCGAGCAGCACAGGAAGCATCACAGTTAAAGGTATTTCCTGTTTCCTCTTTACATTTCATCAGTGTTTCTTCTGCAGCTCAGTCAGTGGAGTCTCTGACCAATAACAACTAATGGACATCTTTTTTTCAGCTGCATGTTTTTCAAGCTTACAACACGCAGAGTTGCTTGATATTTCACTCTGCTCCTTGAAAAATAACCCGAAGAATTTGATTTCATAAATGAAACATGACAAAGATGCGAGGGAGAAGAACACGGAGGTGTGAAGCCTCCAACCACTTCACTCACTCCGTCTTTTGATGAGTCGTGAGGAGCAGGGCCTTTTCTTTGTGCTGTCATCACTAGAGAGACAGACACACCTTAGTTGCTATGTCTGTTTGCAGAGGTGCTGAAAACATTCAGCTCACTGCTTCGATGCCTCCAGTACTGACAGAGAATATGCAGTGAGAAAAAGTACTCGTGTTTTTAGATCATCTGGGCTGTGACTGATTATACCTCAGGAAAGGGACAGATACTGGATACTGGACATATACAAGATGTCCCCACTCATGGTCAAAACTCATAACACTTGTTATGGTTTTCACTAAAGCTGATAATGTTTCAAATGTTGCAATTAACGTTGCTGTATCAGGTCTTGTACGTATTTTATGTGGTTGTTATTTTCACTCCAAACGACATCAACAACTGTTCAAAAGAAGGACACTGAGAATACATGTGTGCTACTCACTCAAGAAAAGCAGTGGTTTCTTTTCTTATCTGGTTTGATACCAAAAACTTGATGATTTGATGAAACAAGTCACTGTCAGTAATAGTAGATGAGTAAATAGAGATATTACTTAGTGAGTATATTATACAATTCATACAACTTGAAAAGATGCTCTTGTGTAAAAGATGATCTTAGTGAAAATCAAATTTATAACTGACAATAACAAATAGAGGATACCAACAGCTCAAAGCCTGGACAAACAACAGATGCAGCAGTGTCTCTCCTCTGCACAATGCTCATGTTGGAAGGAATTTCCAATAATCATCACCATACAAGGTGACTGCCCTTTTTGCTATGCAGTTGGAGAAGAAGTTCTTATACAGAAACACACAATAAGCTTTGAGTTATAAATTCATTAGGTTATCTTTTTTTTGGCAGTGATTCAGAGCAGTGGAGGAGCAGAACTGTGTGTTAACCAGCACAGAGAAATGTGATTCTGCTGCTACTTGTTGCTGTGTCACAGCCATGCTACCACTCACACAAGAATTGACCTATTGTGGCGCTTCCGCCTCCCACTGACTTAATTTAGGACTGTTTGCACCTATTGATTTTGAGAGAGCAACTGCCAATGAAGAATCACCAGCAGCCGGTTACCCGACCAATAGTGGAGCTCCATGGCTCGGCTCCTCAGCTTCTAAGTCATGGACAACTGCAGGTTGAGTGCCGTCCCTGCTGTTGCAGGTCTAGACAGAAAAAGCAACAATAATCAGTGGGTTTTAGATTCAGCCAGGAAATACAGATAATAAGCTTTTACATCCAGCAGGTCAGATCACTGATGCTTTTCTGTCTTCACTCAGCCGACTTCAGCTCGTTCAGAGAGCTGCTGCTGCTGCTGCTGGAGTCTTAACAAAGATCCAGAAAAGTGAACACATTACTGCAGTTCTCATGTTTCTGCACTGTGTTCCAGTGTGTCAGAGAACAGTGTTTTGCTGCTTGCTTATAAACGTATCAATGGTTTAAAACCAATATTTTGTCTTATAAACTCTCAGTGTCTCAGGTTATCAAGGGGATGATCATCAGGGCTGCTAACTGTTTCCAGTGTGCAAACTAAACATGGACAAGCAGCATTAATGATCACTCATTGTGCACCACAGAGCTACAGCAAATGTCTGGAGGAAATTGCAATAGACTTGTACCAACCTTGACCACCTTAAATCCAAGTTTCAGCTTTTATGTGTTTACTGTCTCTGACTTCAACTTAGTAATCCTGAAATATCTTGTCTCCAATCTGGTATTAATATCGCTGTGCTTAACATTTTAATATCCCCTAAAAAAAAGTTTCTATTTTATAATTTGCATTTTGATATTTTTATGTTGTTTTTCTTTCTTTTTCTATGTTTTAATGCATTATGTAAACCACTTTGAATTGCCTTTGTGTTAGAAATGCATCTACAAATGAATGGGAGCCAGGTATAATTTGCTGTGCAATGAGTGGCTTTATTCTGTGCACACTGCTGTTTCTCTATCCACGGGGGGATAGTTTTCTCACCTCCTTCAGTTTCGAGGGAATATGCTGAAATATTCAGTGATCTACACTCTCACTGTGACCCCATTTTCATAGAGGTTGCTTAATTCATTTGTGTTATTGTTATTTGTTCTGCCCCTGGCTTGTGTAGATTTGTAGAACTATTGATCTTCTGTAAATTAGCCCAAGGAAGAAAAGTTTTCTGCCTCATAATTCAAAAGGTTTGGTGTAGATTTACATGTATATTTCAACAGATTATTGGAATCTGCAGATCAAATCTTTCAGACAAATCAGTCGGCTGCCTGTGTACCTCATCAATTATACTACAAGCAGCATATTCTGAAATATTAAGGCGTATTGTGTTTGTAAGTTTGTGCTTAGAAAATGCACTCAGTACAGTCATTCGCCGTTCTGAGGGAGAAAACAGGTCAGTAACCTCATGAAAACAAGCAACACACACTGACTGTTTGTCTGTGCTGGTGTCGAAGAGACCTCTCACCTGTTCAGCGATGAATGTACAGGTTTTCAAAAAAAGAAGAAACAACGATAAATTTGGTGCAAAAACTCCTTTCAATTCTCCAGAATACATGATGAGAGGTGCTGTATGTTTTCCACCACAAGTCAAATCATTTTTCTGTCTCCAAGACAGAGTTTCTCCTTCCTCTTCTGCTTCTTTAGGGTTTTTTTTTTTTTTTTGCTCAAAGCTTCAGTTCATTTATTTGTCTTTCTTTTACAAGTTAGCAATCCTGCAAAATCCTTTGAACTGCTGTGTCAGCGGCACAGCGGTCTGCCAGAATATCTGTTGGATTTCTCTGTTCGTGTTTTCCAAGCAGTTTCTATAGAAACATGGATTAATTTTTAGTTTGACTGAAGACTTAGAAAAATATTGATTAATTTCCACATAACAGTGAGTATATTGGAGCAAGTGGGATGTCCTGTACTGTATCTATGTACTAATTCCCCTTTTAGCAGAGGATACATCACATAATATTATAATGGAATTTTTAAAAACTGAACGTCTTTCTCCTGGATATCCCTATCAAGGCATGTTTCCTTTTTCTGTTAAATTATAAAAGGCAGATTTCATATTTAATGAATGCTTGAGAGTCAGCAGCAGTCAAGGATGTGAGGAGAGCTTAGAGTGCACCTTGCTGCTGATTTATGCCGATGCCTCACTCTGTCTCCCATCGATGGCTCTGCCTCTTTACAAAAATAGTCAGTAACCTTTGCATAATTGAAGTGAAGAAATTAAGAGTGTGAAATGTCAGTGTATTTGTATTTTTGTTAATTGCTATGAAATTTTAAGCACCGAGCTCGACTTGGAGGCATAATGACAGCGCAGCATCGCCACACTCTGCCAGTCACACTCTTGCCCTTTCCTTATACCTATTTATCCCACACTGTGAAATGAAAATGGTACAGAGCCCCCCAGCCAATCAGTTGGGAGGGGTGGTGAAACTCGCTTCTCTCGCCGCATCTTCAGGTTGATGGCCTCCATGTGATTTTCCAATCAAGCTGTGAGGTATCGCATGCATATGTCTTCTCAG
The DNA here is from genome assembly GCA_029783725.1 of Acanthurus tractus. Lineage (NCBI taxonomy): Eukaryota > Metazoa > Chordata > Actinopteri > Acanthuriformes > Acanthuridae > Acanthurus > Acanthurus tractus. Next base: position 24,278,656 of record JAQNCA010000014.1, read on the forward strand.
TGTAAATAGACAGCGCCTTTATCCACTTATTGTTCCTGTGAAAAAAAACAATATGGGTTTTTTTACTTGACACCTTCTCTCGCTCGCTTCCTTTCCATCATCATATGTTAAGGCTGTTTTCTGCTGCTGATGTACAAATGTTCCTGTATATGATCTCGTGCCTCTCTGTCACAATCGATCCCGTTCGGAAAATGGGATGGGGTAATTTACATGCACTATTTCATTGAGGATTGGAAACCTGTTTAGCGGGGGGGAAATTTGTGTTGCAGGAGCAGCCCTTATGGGAGATGACAGTAGTTTATTCAAATTGACTTTGGTGATATGAATGCTGAAAAATACCTGTCAGAAAGCATTTGGCATCTCCTGCTGTACGCCACGTAGCAAACAGTGGAGGAGCAGTCACAACAGAGGAGCTCTGTTAATGTTCCATTTATTCCAACACTGGGGGATATTAGCAGATTAATTGCACTTGATTATATGTGTGCTCTCTGAATTTTGATTTAACTGGAGAGGAGCCTGTGCAATTAAGGGATGCCTCCGATCATCACAGATGGTCAGTGAACTCAAAACTTCAGAGATCATACTGTGTTGGCTTCTGTCTGCCTCTGCAAAAGCTGAAGGTTATTCATCATTCCAGCACTGCCACGCGACATTGCAATCATTTGCTTCAGAGGTGTCTGCAAAGTAAAAATGGAGGCTTTTGTCGTAGTGTTTTTTTGTGTGTGTGTTTTCACTTGTATTTAAGTATACTTTGAAAAGAAAAAAGTCAATTGCCATAAACTCTTATCTCTGCATTGATTTATTAAAAATGCACAGGGGCCACGAAACAGCCACAATGCAGAGGGGACAAAGTGTGAGCGGCGACTTACTTTTTCTCTTTGGAATTGGATTTTTTGGGGAGATTCGATTCCCTGCATAACAAATAGACAAAGCAAGTAGTGTGCTTGTTGCCATCTACTCCTTTTGTTCTTGTCCTTTTTTTCTTTTAGCCAAGGTAACAGGAGCTGTTGGGATGGTAGTGTCATTATTTTTGTACAGACGTTCCTGTCCACAGCAAATGAATCTGAATGACTTTGCAGATTTTTCCTCTGGTGCCATCATCAGGCACACATGAGTGGTTTTTAATGAAATAGCTCAACAATTATTGAATAAATTGTCATTATATTGAGTACTGACATATATGTTCCTCTCACTGTTAATTACTTTCGCCTGCAGAATTAATGCCATTACCTTCAGCCTCAGCTCCAGCGTTAGCGTTGCAGCTGTTAGCTGTTAGCCAGCTTAGCTGATATGATAGAACAAAAAAAAAATTCATAACAGCTAACATCAGTTGGTAGAATTGTCGTTGTAAGCGTATACTTACTTTGTAAGTAATCTTATAGCATATAAAATTTGTACTCATTTTCTCCATGAACACACCTTAACCAGCCGTTTCACTAGCCCTAACCCTTTCTGGACAAGGGCCCCAAATGCTAACTTCTTGCGACACCAACAAGAGAGCACGCTAAAAAGGTAGTCTGAATCGGTTAGATATGGTCATTGCTTTTGTCTTTTTTTGTCTCTTTGACACAAAAGACGGAGAATAAGTCACCTGATCAGTTTACTTACTGTTTTCATGCCCCGCTAAAAAAAAAAAAAAAAAAGAAAGAAAGAGAGCTCAAAACTTCAGTTTCACACCAAACTCTGGGCGGCCCTTCCAGGCGAACCTTTTCGATCCATGTTGACTTCCAGCAGTGATGTGAAATAAATGCAGTGTGTGACTCCTGACAGCCATATAGAAAAATAATGAGCAGCCATCTGTCAGTGATCATCAACCGCTTGCTACAGATGCGCCACTGCACGACCAGCACTCAGTGAATCTTGTATGTATCTGTTGAGAGATGTTCACAAGGTTTGCCCGCAATTGAAGTTTGTCCTTGAAAAACCTTTGTTTTTTCCTTTGAAAAAAAGAGTTACAAGCATGTGGGAGGGTTTTGCGCTGTGATGGAAACATTCTTCCTGGTTTGTTAATTTGAAAAACGAAGGCCAGTAAAGAATTAGGTGAGGAAAGAGTTCTTTGTGTAGGAGTCACCACATTTTTGTTGCTTGATGACCTGACACTGGAATAAAAAGCTTCATGCTCAGCAACATGGAATGGGATGCATAATGTAATAGCTATTTACCTTCAAATACATGATACATACTATAACCTGACCCGCATGGTCAGACTTGATACAGTCTTTTGAGAAAAGGCTCTTGACCTGCCTGTGAAAAACCCTTTTCTTTACAAGTCTGTGTTTGCATTGAGCCTGCATGCAGGATCATCTGCATGAATCTGTTTGAAAGACTTACAGGGTGAGAGAGAGGCTTTGCTCCGGTAAATACGTGGCTCTTTCGACACCTTCTTTTTTGCATTATTCAAGCTCACATCACTCACCTTGTGAGAACAACCACAGTGTATGTGCTTGTATATGCTCACACATTGCATCGTCAGAGCATCAAAGCTCGCAGGGGGCCGATGTTCATAATGGCTGCTTTTTGTGGGAAGACTGGAGAGACTGGCCAAGTGAGGCCTGTCAGTTTGGAGAGAGGTCATTTGGTAAATTTAAATATTGTCATTTAATCACCATCAGTGCTGGGGGTCCCCAGTTTAAAAAGTGCTGACACATCTCACGTTGTTTTTTTTTTGTTTTTGTTAATTCAAATGTCACTTAGCTCGAATGTGGCAATTAATTCATTTTCACCAGAGAAATGACGCCACCAGGTTTGTGTTCAAACAGCTTTCTTGTGTTCATGTGTTCTTGATAAAGAATGAAATCTCACTAATATAGCTATAGCATAGTTTCTAACCTTTATTAACAACAAAGGCAGATGTAACACTTTTTTTTTTTGTCTTCAAAGTTGTGGTGGGAGGAGGTTGGGGTGGATGGTCAGTGTGTCACTTTGAAACCAGAGATCATGGCAGTTATTTTTACAAGTAGATTCCTCCTACTTCCAACTTTTCTTTTTCCATTTCCAGAAAACAACTTTGAAAATTGGTGCTTGTTAATAGTGAAAATTGGTCAATCTAAACAAAGCAAATATGCAGCCATTACTCAGAGTGGAGACCCGCTGTGCTCCAGATTAAACAAGCTATTTATTAGAATCAATTACTTCAAGTTGAACCAATCAAGCACTGGCTATGAGTACCAAATTAAATCAGTCTTATTGGAGAACTTTTTGGGAAAACAGTTCTGATATTCTGTAGCCATTAAATACGGTGTTACCACATTTATCTTCCATAACCAAGAACTTTTTTGTCAAAACCAGACCAAACCTTGAGAGTGGGGGGGTCAGAAAACAGTGACTGAGTTGCTTGCGTGTGTGCAGGTAGTTTTAAAATACAATGAAACTAGTTGAATTTTGTTCAATTACATATGCAGACTTGATCTTCTAATGTTATTTTTAAATTCTGGTCCACTGCTTAAAAAATTAATGACATTAAGCCACAAAGACAAGCTTGATTTCATCAATACCAAATCCTAAACTGTTTTAAGTGTTTGTTTTTTTTCTTTTAAGCTAAGCAAACGGGTTCAGAATTACCAATCATGTCCAATCTGTCACTGCTCAAAAACAGTGATCATAACAAGTGTATTTTTAACCCGTCTATAAGAGTTCTCCGAAATTAGAACACAGTCAGTTCTGGTACAAGTAGAATTCTTTGGCAAACTAAACTGTTGTCGCCTGTTTGAGAAATCACACTCAAACACTCAACCTTACCAAAAAAGTGACAGGTGGAAAATATGATGGTGTGAATTCATTTACTGTCAATTATTCATGGCTGTGTGACATAACGACACAGACGGCACACACTGAAAGATATGAGCAGCGGTGTGACCCACCTGAGTGGCTCCTGCTGAGGTGCCACCCTGTCTGTCTCAGCATGTCAACACTCTGGTTGACCCCGCTAAGTGAGCGGGTTACTATCCTTTCCTTTACAGCGGCAGCAGGTAACAAGGCATTATACAAGATAGAAATCAATCAAATTATGCCCAAGAGCCCAGTATGTGGTTGTGTAACCAACCTTGATTGTCCATAATAATCCCTCACAAATGATGACATAGGAGGGTAATAAGAGAGCATATTCCCACCATCATTGTCCCTGAGTGAGTCCCTGCAGGCTGGGCAGCAAACACCAGAGGTCATCTTAAAAGAGAAATAACGAAGAAAATAAATGTTTATAGTATGTTTCCATGTTACAGATAAAGAGGAGGATATTTCTAGTATTTCTCGGTCCGTCCTTGCCAAGCCTTTTCTCCTCACATCATTTAGAGTATCTGTCTCGCACAGAGAACCGCTGCAAACAGTCCTGACGCCCTTTTTTGTGTTTCTTGATCTTCATTCATGTCAGTTGTTTTTTTTTTTTACTTTTCTTTTCAATTTCCACAAATGTTCATCAAGGTGTAGCTTGCATTGGAAACAGGGAAGACAGAGCAGACACAGAGCACTGAATACCTCCTGTGTGTTACTATGACGTTTTTACTGCGCCGCCATCGCTCTCCATTTAGCCCCAGCAATAGAGGACCAGGGCGCGTTTTCATTGTGTGTATGACAAAACCAACCAGCTGATAGCATCCTGGCCTGATATGAGAAAACGACTAGATAAATCACATTGGGGGCGTGTGGTGGTGATGGTGGTGTGTGTGTGTGTATGTGTGTTTCAATGAGTAAAGAGAAGGTGGCCAATACGATGAAGGTATCGAATTCACTCTGGATGAAGACTGCACTGCCGGCACTTTCTACATGAATCTATGCCTGTCCAGGGATCATTTGCCACGGTTAATTTAGTCTGTGTGCTCAGAGTGGCAATTTCAACCAAGTAATCACAGCACCCCCAAGAGGGAGACAGGTGCTGTACACTCTGAGAACAAAGGCCCTTGCTCTCATCTCACCATCTCACGCGTCTGTCCGCCCTCCCACTCTGCTGCTCACACACACACACACACACACACACACACATGTGGAGATATGGGACGGCCACCTTATACCCTTGTGATGTCATTGTAATGCACTGCAGGCTTGAAAAGAGAGTAGTGACGACTGGAAGAGGTGCTCACTGCTGTTTACTGTTTTCCGAGCGCTGTGCTTTGGGAATTTCAGGCCAATTGGAGGGAGTTCCAGGCTGAAGGCTGAGCTGGCAGTGACACATGGAGGCTCCTCAGGATGCAAGAAAGACACGTCTCTGAGTCCCCACAGAGACGAGCTCAAGCCGAAACTAATACCAGTTATTGTAGCTGTGTGCCCTATTTTTCTGTGTGCTCCGTCCCATATATTCTTCTATTAACTGAGTCTGACATATCCATAAGGATGATGGAAGGGCTCGGCTTTTTGCGGAGCCATTTCCTGTGCTGAATTCTAATGCCTGGAAAAGGAGAACTGAATAGTGTGTTTGACCAAATACGCACTGGTGTGAATGTGTGTTTCAGAGCCGACCATCATAACCACCCTGCCGTCCACGCTGGACGTCACCGTAGGAGAGAGTGTGGTTCTGCCCTGTCAAGTGAGCCATGACCCCTCTCTGGAGCTCAAGTTCACCTGGTTCTTCAACGAGCAGCTCATCCACTTCGGGAGCCACGGTGGATTCTTTGAAAAAGTGGGAGGTGTAAGTCTATAATCCTTTAAGTTTTCTCAAAACCTGTTAGGTTACCAGACCTGTTGTTTCTACAGACTGTCATGTTGTGGGAGCTGCAAAGAGGGACTTCTCATTTACAAATAATAGAGGATGCATGCGCAACAGGGCGTTAGAAATTAAGTCCTTACAATGTCATAATAACTTACAAGATATGCGAATTTTCACTGTTTGAAATAAATCAACTTGCTAAGAGTCATATCAAATTACTGTTAAGAGATCAATTTTTATGAGACACATTCTTGCTTTTCTAAAACTTTTTTTTAATGCACAACACCCTTTAATAATAAACTGAGAGAGTGTGGCAGACATGTGGAACTTTTTATGGATATTCTGGTGAGAGATTGCAGCTAGGGGCAATGATAAGAGCTGCTGAGACTTAAAGATCTCACACCAATTTTATCAGTGTGAGAAAATAAATGTGTTTTATAGTCAGTGAGAGTGTATGAACTTTTTACTCTTGATCATTTAAATATACTATGCAAACTAGATTTATTTCAAATATGACACAAAGTTATAGAGTTTCTGCTCTGAAATGTTATAAGTAAAACAATGATGCATTCTCCATGTAAAGTCACCAGTCTCACAGCTGTCACACCATCAGTGCCACACTGAAGCTGCAAATGTACATCACATTGATCCCCTAAATACAGCCTTTAAACAGGCTGTTATTCATTGGCTGCTGTTCAAAAATATCTAAAACCCTTTTTTTCCAATCTAGATTACAGATTACAACATGCAAATTGCAAGCATTTTTTACGTGTTAATTTTGCTATTCATGCCTCGCTCAAGCCGATGTCTTTATGAGTTTCAAGTCATTTTTAATGACATTGTTCAGACATTCATTTTTGCAAAGTTACTTAAATAAGCAGTCAAAAAGTTTCATGAAGTAAAACTAAATGAAAACAACATCCTTTAGGAAAAACTTTTACTGAACTTCAAGGACATCGTCTGGTTAGAAAACAGATGACCCGAAAATACACAATGAATTATTAAGAAACAGACCTTATTATGGTATGTTGAAGAATGCCCATTTTATTAGAGCGACTGTGCTCTTTCGCTAAACAAAAGACATTGATTTATCTTTCAAGCCCTTCAGAGATTTCACTGAATAAAGGTCAAGAGGTGACTCTCAAGATTCATTGGTACATCGATATTATACTTCTTCTTCTTTTAGCAGACTCATAATAAATTCAGCCGCAGTGCAGAGGGAATGTTTGTATCAAGTGTATTATTTATGGCCAGAAAATTGCTGCCTGTGGTTTATTTTAAAATGAAATTTACATACACACCCTGCAACCAGTCTCAGTCAGCCGCTGTATACTTTAAAAGGTTCACAGCTTACATCTCAGCATGTGATGCGAAGTCTTGTTTTCTTGTCAAATAAAATTCAAGGCTCCTTCTAAAACTTCAGGGGAAAAAAAAAAAACAGCACTGAGGGGTCTTTCCTGTTTCTCCCATGATTTAGGGACTTCTCGCAGTTATTTACAGTCTCCCTGCCCTGAATAACTGCTTTGTGTCTACACTTACATTGATTAAGCCACCAGTCACTCCATAGATTTCCTTCTGCCCCACTACTGCAGAACCTGCTCTACTCTGATGAAATGATAACGTTGGGGTGGAAATTGCAATTAGACATGGAATAAAAAACTCCCTTGAAGAGCTAACTATTAAGTTTCCATTTCTACTCCTGAGACAAAAACTGCTCAGTGCAACAATCAACTTCAGGCAATTTAAGAGGTAGATTTCTGTAATTATAGTGATTAAAAGGAGCATGTGTCGAACAAAGACAGCTTTTTCTGTGTCCTTTGGAGGGAGAAGCTGCATGACGACTATGGATTTATTACTCAAGATGCGCACACATGAGAGCTAGCTCTCTGTTTAGCTGGTTTTGCTCCCACATGGCTAGAAAATCAGTATTGTTCCTGAATTACAATAGCTTGGGTCTTACCGTGTTGCTCATGTGTATGTGTGTGTTTGTGTGGGTTTCTATGTTTTATGACAGCAGCATTCGGCAGGAGACATTATGATTCGAAATATCCAGCTGAGGCATGCGGGGAAGTACACATGCGCCGTGCAAACAAAGGTGGACAGCATCTCCATTGCTGTTGACTTGGTTGTCAGAGGTAAGTAACAACAGTAAGCGTTCATTCTGTCTTCTCATTCTGTTCTCTGCACAAAGAATTAACAAAATGACCACTGACCACACCTTTAACTCAACAGCGTTGAAGTTTTCAAAACATTGAAATAATTCATCATTAATCTGCTGCTGAAGAGAGAAGGAGTTTGTTAGTGTCTGCTGTGACTGGTTGTGCTTCACTGCTGAAGAAATAAGAGGAAAGAATGAAAAAGGGAGGCAAAATGATTTTTTTTTTTCCTCAAGGTTTAAAGGAAATTTACTGTCTAATTAGACCAAATGGCTCCCAAAGGTTTCACAGTGAACTGACTTCGCTACAGTAGCCGCAGGTGCTAAAAACCACCACGATTCCCTCCACCATCTTTCCATCTCCTCCTGATTTACATTTCCTCCCCCTTCCTTCTCTTGCTCCTTCCTCCATCTGTCTCTCTATCCCTCTCTTCCCTTTCCTGCCTGGCTACGCCATCTATCAGGTCCCCCGGGGCCCCCCACCAGCATCCATGTAGAAGAAATCACTGATACCACAGCCTCTCTATCCTGGAGGCCTGGTCCTGATAATCACAGTCCAATTACGGCATACACCATCCAGGCCAGGACACCGTTTTCCCTCGGGTGGCAGGCTGTCACCACAGGTAAGCTCTCTCCAACCAGCCGTGGCCTTCTCCAATCACATGGAGGGGTCGCTGCTCTTTATTCTGCCTGGCCTGCGAGAATATTTTTACCCCAGCACCAAATGGTACACAATCGTAGCGTGACCATTGACCACCATTTTTATCGGACTCCTGGGAGTCGTGAAACATGGATCCCATCCTGACGATGAAGCCTGTTGCCAAGGCCGTAATTTGATAGTGTAGTTAAGTGATAGCAGCGGTGTAATTTTTCCCCACATCCTCTTTAATGGGGCCCTTAGCATTCACGCATGACTGCTATAATGTGCATTTATCCTATACTGTATACCTTGTTCTATTGATATTTCGTGAATTAAGGACACTTTGATCTTGGATAGTTTTACTGGCCTCATTGATTTAAGACATCAGGATCATATATTTGAAACAGAACAACATTATGACCTTGCAAGTAGACAGAGCTCCTCCATCAACAGAAGAAATGGACTTTTTTATCATTTTTTGTGAAATCAGCTTTGCTACTCTTTTCATATATTGATATATATTTTTCATTACGGTGATTTTGATGCTTTGCTTTAAATCCAGGAGCAACTGTGCCCTCATAAATGCCCTATTAGAGAGCTAAATGAATATCTCCAAGTTGGCCTGTTAATTGACACTAGTCAGAGGTGTATCATTGAATGTGTGATTTTTCTGTGTTGCTTTCTTCTTTCTTTTGAGTTTGCATGTTTGTGCGTGTATGTATTATGTGTCCTTGTGAGGGATTACACCTGTCCCATGTACTTGCGGTAGGGTCCCATCAGGCCTGTCAGCCTGGAGGACAGTTCGCCGCTGATGCTAAGCTGACACGCACTCTCACACACAGAAAACACAAGCACTCGCACACAAAGTTTCTTGATACTGAAGGAGGCTCTGTGTTTTATGCCAGTTCCTGAGGTGGTGGGGGGCCACCGGCTGACAGCTAACGTAATAGACCTGAGCCCTTGGGTGGAGTATGAGTTTCGAGTCCTGGCAAGCAACACCATCGGGACCGGCGAGCCCAGCAAGGCTTCCAAACAAGCAAGGACGAAAGGGACCTGTATGTACTGCATGAGCAGGAAAACAATGGCCTCATGCCTGTTTCAGAAATATTTGTCATGTTTGTTTGCTCCTCCCCACAAAGATAAACATAAATTTTAGCTAATTAAAAAAAAGGAAAACTACAAAATATTTTCTTCTCATTATTCAGATGATTATTAAAATTTCTCTCATGAATATAGAGCCAGACGACAGTTAGCTTAGCTTAGCATAAAGACTGCAAGTAAAGAAAAGGCAAGCCTTTTTTATGGTTGTTGTACCAATAGAACATAAAAAAACTGATAAGTGAGCTTTGGAGGTGCTGATGGTAGCAGCTGGATTCACCATGGTTACATCCTCTGTGTTGTTCTTTTTGTGTCTCTGGTATAAAAAGCAACACATACTTTCTACATCAAGCTTGACTCAGTGGTATAAAGTTTGCCAATATCTTACAGGATTTCTGGATTTTGAAGTTTATTAATGTCAAAAAGTTACCTCTCTTTGCTCTGCTGTTCGGATGTAGCAGCAAGGAAAATGATTACATGTGCCTTCTCAGCATTGTGGGAAATCAACGCAGCTAAGCTGATCTGTCTTCTTCCTCCAGCTCCGAAGGTCACGCCAGCTAATGTGAGTGGAGGAGGTGGCAGTCGCTCAGAATTAGTCATCACATGGGAGGTAAGCGAGCTTGCTCAGGACCCTTTCACCCACTGTGGAGGGAGCCAGACGTCATTACTCTCTGTAGATCTGGGCCCCCGTTTCATTAATAACAGCTGAATGGCTTAATGTATGGCATTTCATTTTTGAGAACAGAGAGGCAATAACTGCTGCTGTCACCCAAGGGAAGAGAAAAATGCTTTTGAGGTTTCAATAAGATAATTAAACTCTATGGTTTCTTCAAAGTTTCAACTTTGTTTTAGATTATTTTGCTTTTTTCTTTCCTTTTTTTTTATGCACAAAGCCTCCACATATCAATCTAGCTCAAAAAGGCTTATATTTATTCAGGCTGCTCAAAATCATCAGACCCTGCTGTGAAGCATTTGACGGAACCAGCGTTGATGTTTCAATATGCAAGAGTTCAATTAAAGTCTACCTTCTGCTCAACAAAGCCACTCAGCCTTTTGCCTTAGCCTGTAAAACTCCTGAGGCGTTTTCTTTTCAACATAAAAGCAGGAGTTGAGTGTTACATTTTTAATTTTAGGGTTTAAATTTAAGCTGCTTACTAGTTTAGTGTGTTACCTGCAGTGGGACTAAATTGGAACTTTGGCCCTCTGGGTGGCAGGAGTATCAGGAGGAGGATCACAGGGTCATTAATTTCAAAGAGGTGTAAACTCTTAATAAACTACTCATTAGATGTCTTCTGCTTAGTGTTCAGATCTTGGCCAGATGGGGGCAATAGAGAAAAAGTTTAGTCAAGTTGATCGTAGTTGAACATGTGACAAAACTCAAGAAACTCATAAAATAATAATGAATAAATCAGTAAATCTTTCAGAAGAAAAAAGTAATAAAAAACATATTAAAAAACAATAATTATATGTTGCAACAATAAAAAAGGCTACAGTATGCAAATATTGATCAGTGAATTTCTCTCAGAAATGTATTTAATGAAATTAAGAACAAAATCCAGCTGATATACGCATACTTACCATGGAGATGGAGACAGAAATATAAAACTGACACTGAGTTGTGATTAACATTAGGAAATATACCAAACTACTCTTTTTATTTACAGTACTAATTCATTTTCATATTTTACTGCAAATTGAAAGAATAAAATAGATAAACAGCTTTAGATTTAAGTAGTAACTACCATGATTCAAATTTTATGGAGCGATGGCTGTGAGCTGGTTCAGGCGGAAAACTCGAGCTGCTTGTCACACTCACATGACTCCCCCGTCTCCATCTGTTGCTCCGTCACTGCCCTGCTCAGATGCTGCTGCAGTTTTTAACCTCAGCATCCACCTGCAAGTTCTACTTTTCTACAAACAGTCTTTTCTAAATATATATCTGTACATACTCTAATTATGATTCACTACTTTAATGAACAAATTAGAACGTATGCTGGCTGACTGAAATTGACATTCAAGGAATGTTTATTTAATTTGAACTATACAGAAGTTAGTGGGGAATCAAAAGATTCTAAGCCGTCATTCTGACAAAGGAACAAAAAGGATTTCAGCACTGACGACTGTGAACATACTGCTTAAGTATATAAGTAATACAGTCCATCCATTTTTACTTACAAAAGTTTTCAAATAAGCGACAGAAAACTAAGAGTTATTTGTAACTATTCTACTGAAGCAATAATGCAATAACCTCACTGGAAAAATTTTATGATTCACTTTATTGAAAGCTTTTAATAAATACTCACACAATACTCATTACAAAACATCAGGGGCTCACAAAACTCATTGGGATTCTAATTATATTCCCATAAATGTCGTTCCTGCTCCAGAGTTCAGAAATTTGACCACAGTCTGAGTGCCCATAAGCCCTGTCTCTAGCAGCGCTTAAACAGAAAGAAGAGTTTTTATAAACAGTGTGAGCATGTATCTGGGTGAGAGTGAAGAGGCCGGGTTTATCCACAACAGCAGTAAATGTATGAGGTATGTTATCAGTCTGGACAACAGCTGCTGCTATGGTATCTTGCTGAGTGCACTGTACTGTGTAATGGATGTGTCCAGTAATAGTTCCTGTGTGTGCAGCATGTTATAACTAAGGCAAGGCTTCAACAAGAAAATTGAAAGCCATGCCTTCGATCTTGGTTCTACTCTTTAGTGTTTTTAAATAAAAAATGCTCCAGAATTTCGAAGATGGTTTATTAACAAAGGGGGTTATTTGAGAGTTTAAATCATTATACATTTTGCACATTTATACATTAAAATTAGGTATATTTTCAGTTTTAAAGTGCATTATGTGTTTTTTTTTTTTCTGCAGCCGGTTCCAGAGGAGTTTCAGAATGGCCCAGGGTTTGGCTATGTTGTGGCATTTCGCCCCCATGGGGCCACAGGATGGATGCAGGCTGCTGTACCATCCGCTGAGGCATCCAGATACGTCTTTAAAAATGAAAGCATCCAGCCCTTCTCGCCTTTTCATGTGAAGGTCGGGGTTTACAACAACGAGGGGGAAGGGCCGTTTGGACCTGTTACCACTATCTACTCTGCTGAGGAAGGTGAGAGATCTCATGCCACACTCAACATGTTACGGAGTTGCTCTGCTTGCTCAGCAACTATTAATGCATGAGTACACGGCTAGCTTTTTTCTGGTTCTGGTTCTGGACAGTGGCAGATGCTTTTCTATCAGCACTTGCAGACTTCTTACAAATACTTCCCACCCTTTGTTGTTCAGATAAAAAAATATTTGCTTTGAAGCATTTTTGATGTTCCCACTTTGAGGGGTCATCAAAGCTCAGTGTTACATCTGAAATCATTAGGTCTTTATACATTAACTCCAGAGCCTGGCCGAGCGCCCACCAGGGTCCGTGCCAAGAGTCTCTCTGCATCAGAGATTGAAGTTTCTTGGAAAGCTCTGCCCTGGAATGCCAGCAAGAAAAGAGTGCTGGGCTATGAGGTGAGTTACACTGAAGTACTATTTGTATGTGCTTCCAGTGGATTCAAATGTGTTTGTGTGTGTGTGTGTGTGTGTGCGTGCGCACAAACACAGGGCAGCCACTGCTGTTGAATCTTGTTCTCCTCTATTATTGATGAGTGTTTTAGGCTCATGCACCTTGGGCATAGGAGATAATAGCTTGCTGCATGCATAATGGTCCAGCAGAGTCCCATGCTTGTGGGCTTAGTTGTGTTTCTCTTGTTGTTTACCTAAGTACTGTTACCACCCTGATTAGCGTACTGATGCAATACTCTAAGGGATAGAGCGTTTAGCTTCTAATCCACACAACAAAGCAGCTTCAGACACTGGCTTTGCGCTCAGTTAGCTCTTGTCATTTTTATTCCGCTCATTATTGAAATCCAAGATGTGAACAAAGGCGCCTTTTTCATCTGCGGGTGGAATAAAGTGCCAGAATTAGAAATTGTTGACCACTCAAAGTCAACAGAGGAGCAGGGCCTGAGCAAACCATTCCTGTGAGGAAAGACAAATTATATTTGTGCTGTCAAGCATGCCAGCTATTTCAACCCTGACAAGCGGGTGACAAAGAAAATCTGTTATCAGTGGAAGATGATGGCAGGGGGAAGATGATGGCAGGGGGATTTTTGAGGATTCTTCTTCTTTGTTTCCCCTTTTTTTTCTCTTGCATATACAACCTAACTCTTTACCACATAACATGACACATGTCGGATGTGGGGCTTGAAGCTTAAAGTGAGCAAAGGGAACAGAAAGCGACATCTTGCTAAAGCTTGTTTTTAGACCAGTTCACATCTTCCATCCAGTCGAGTTCACATCTCCCTGTTTTCAGTTTGCACTTCATTGACAGGGCGTAACTGAAAGCTTTTAAGGTGTCTGTGGTGTTTTCCGCGTTCACGTCTGTGGTTCTGCCCTGTTGCTTTTCAGCTGAAGTACTGGAGTAGAAGTGAAAAGGAAGACACGGCCAGTGTACAAAGGACTGTAGGAAATCAAACATCTACTATTATCCGCGGGTTGAAAGGCAGCACCACATATTACATCTCAATGAGGGCATATAACACTGCCGGAACAGGTCCTCCCAGCACCACCATCAACGTTACGACCAAAAAACCACGCAAGTATCCAGTATGATCAAAACTACTGTGTGTACTCATCAGGTTTGATTGGGGTGAATAATGTGTGTTTCCTCTTTTCAGCACCCAGTCAGCCACCAGTTAAAGTGATGTGGAACACAGCAAACTCCAAGATAATACTGAACTGGGAGCAGGTCAAAGCTCTGGAGAATGAGTCAGAGGTCACGGGTTACAAAGTAAGCATCCGCTCGCTTGGTTTTATTGGAAAATTGTGATCATTGCCATGGCTTTCTCTGCCTCACTCTTGACTTGGCCTTCGCCTTTCATCATCAGGTGCTGTACAAGAAGAACCGACACAGCCACCCCAACGTCATGGAAACCAACACCACATCTGTGGAGCTTGCCCTGCCCACTGATGATGATTATATCATCCAGATAAAGCCATTCGGAGAAGGAGGGGATGGCAGCAGTAGCAGGCTGATCACCATCCCAAGGTTACCAGGTCAGTGGAGAGCCAGTTAGTGACTCCCTCGTGGCTGAGCTGAATAATCCACTCCCCTGCTGTTGCCAGATCAGTTATCATTCTCTCCAAAGGACCAGAGAGGGTTGGAAACTAAAGAGCTACATGAGACATTTGTGTAATTATGTCCTCTACGTGACACCATAATGCAATCTTTGAAAACTTGAGCAATTTATTTAGAAGCCTTTCAGTGTCTCATTCAGCTGCTCAAGTAATAGCTCTTAAGCAATTTTTTTTGGGAATGAATGTTTTCAGCTAGTAATTACCAAAGCATGCTGGAGAGGTGGCCGATAAGGAAATGAAATAGTAAAAAAGTCTGTGTGGGTTTTTTTCCCACTGCAAACACACTGACAGATTCGTTCTTTTCAATACCTTTTCAGGCCCCAACGCAGTCGGCTCAGCCTCCAAGGTCTCCACTCTATCAGCCCTCAGTACAATAGCACTGTCTTTCACAGCGCGGTCATCTTTATGACAAACAGCTTCCAGCAGACGCTTCATCTGATGTGCAGACACCTCCACAGCGGAACGCAAACACAGCCCACTCCGGTGTAACTAGATCCATTCATTTAGATTTTAGAGGCAGAAGGAAAATGCTGGCGAAAAAATTTCAAAAATACACCCTTGAGCAGGAGTCCCCTTCAGCACCCAAGCTAAGTAAAGGAGATTGACCGATGTCGTGACTATGTTGTTACCAAAGCAGCTTTCATAAGAAAAAAAAATTGAGAGAAAAATGTCTTATATGCATCTTTTTGTATGACATGTTGAGCTTTTGTAGATTTTTTTTTCTTAATCAATTTCAAGTCGGTCTGGGCTTACTGGGGTGAGAACAATTAAGTGCATGGCTAACAACATCATCTAATTTTCCAGTCTGGAGGGTAAGAATGTGATTTGACAGCACACCTTTTGTCTTTTAAAATAAGGTAATACTTGTACCTTTGGTTCCAACAGACCAGAGTAGTTTTCTTTTCTTTAAGTGAATGAACTATTAGCTGTTATCTGTCACATCTCTACATTGATGTTTCTGCAATATTTCAAAAATATTTCACTCAAAGGACTGCATGGACATGATGGGTGTTTGTATTCATTGGCCATCTTACCAAGTGCTGTATGTAAAGACAGGATTAGCATTTAAAATCATCTGTCTCAAGACAGCAAATGCTAATGCTTTACCATAGGTGTACTGGTAAAGTATTAGCATAAGCGAACCGGATAGAGTTATCCAGCTAAAGTTGATTCAGAGAAGATTTCAATAATGAGGGAGATTCAACTGTCATGCATTTTGCAGAAAAAGCTGAATGAGAAAAGACACTAGTAACCACGGGTTACACCAGATAATGCTAACTGGCACTAATTAAAGTTAGAGAAAGGTTGGGATTTTGTCAGGTCTGTCTTAATGCAATACTCAAATACCGTATGAATGTTGAGTTATGAGTCACTGTAATCATTCCCCCTGACCACACTGGCCCTTGCAGCTTGACTTCACTGCTAATATGGAGGCTAAAATCCACTGTCCTTGTCTGTTCAAAAAGGCCTTCTAAAGTTCAGCTTAAGCTAATAACATTTAGATAAACCAATTAGCTCTTTTCTACAGTTATGTTCTTTTCATTAAAAAGATCAGAATTTCTTTCTTTTTCTTCTTTGTTTGCCAATGTTTCCTTGCTAAGGTGCTGCAGAGGGATACATCCTGTCAATCTTCTCGATGTTTTCTGCCAGTAAAAGAAAACAACTATAAACCTTCAGTACTACAGAAATATGCTCTAGACTTGATAATAACGAATCTTTAAGTCTCATATTTGGTTCTGCTTTGCCTTGCTTAGCCAACCCTATTTCCAATTGATGTCGGTGCTTGAGAGAGGTCAGCTACACCCACATTGTTATGCTATAGGGGAAAAACACTGACTGGTTTGTAATTTTTTAAACTAAACACGCTTGCCTTGGGCAGTACTAAGCCCAGGATGCAGCAATACATGACTGGCACTCTAAAAGCAAAAAGGGAGGGTAATGCTGACTGAAAAAGCCGCCTAATGACAAGCTAATACCCACAGTCAACATCTGGTGAGTTGAGCTAGCTTCTGCTGAACTCTAAAACTCAATTTGACAAGTAATGAGGACTGTGAATCGAATCTTAATTACCCATTCTTCCCAGCCAGTATAGACAGACAGTAAGATTACAGTGACCCCCCTCAGCATACATATGGCATCAAAACAAAACGAAACACTCTGGATGGTGATCGTGTTAGCATGCAATGTTTTTGGTGCCAGTCCTCTCTAGAAAGGTGACTAGAACTTCCAAAGTTCCATGGAGTCCATAAAAGCCATCCATGTAATAGTTACTGAGCTTGTTACCAGATTAGCATTGTGCTGCTTTGAAGACCACCTTCCCTGGTTCCTCTACCTTGGCCATCATACTGCACTGGTGAGCAGACCACCTTTGCGGCTGTCTCATGCTCCTCATTCTTTCAGTTAGCCCTGTGTCTAGAGATATTCTTTGCCTTCTGTGTGCCTCATCATATGTTCAAAATCCTCAGGTCCTTAAAGAGCCTTAACTTATCATATGTATATCAAAAATTAGAAACATAGAACTATGAAGCAGCCGCGGTGATGTTTACATGCTGCTGTGTCGATAGATAGGCTACTGTACGTGGTCAGAATAGGGCAGCAGCATCCTTTTTGCAATTCTGAGGTTACTAAAGTTAGTTTGAATGGCGTTGTGCTGTTTCACATGGGATATTGGCAATATATGAGGGCCTGGTGCATTTTTATAGGTGTGTATTCTTTATGAAAGACAATGCTGCTGATCTTTTCCTTTTCCCATAGTCTCCTGATGCCATGTGGGAGTGCTGTGCTGCAGAGGTACAGTGCAGTGTGTATGTAGCTTGTAATCCAATTAGTAGTTTGTACTTTGAAGGGAAGTGTACCGTAGGCTACTGAGTCTTGCTCTGAATCATGCATCAAGAAACGTGTAATATACTGTTTTGTACACTTCAAATCATTTATATAAAAGAACCTTTCTAAAGAGACGATTTACTTGGTTTTTATGTAATGACTTTTGTTTCATACTGTAGCTAACTGTCGCTCAGCATGACTGTGCTTTGTCCTCTCTCTTCTGTCCATCTGCAAACTGACTGAATGGCTTTAGGAACATGCAAGGTTCATGCAAATGATAAGGTTTGTGTAAACCATATGCGTACCATGAAATCTGAACCATGGTCAGCCCCATGTCTATGCTTCTGTCTCAGTCAGCCCTTCTGAGATGTGCTGGGTCTACTGTCCATATACGCTCTACATGAGGGTTTCCTCTGTTGCTGTTTGTTGTTTATACTGTGTTAATAAAGTTTATTGATTTATAGAACAATGTCAAACTCTGTTGGTCCATCCATCAATACATGTGACATATGTTAGAACTGACATAAAGGAGAATTCTTCCTCTGGCCTTGGCATTTAGTAAGAATACATTTAAATTAAATGATACAAAACATCTTAAAATTATCAATAAAAGAGGCTAGATAAATCTTAATTTTAGTAGTTAATGTCTGTTTGTAATCCAGTCATTTTAGTATTGCACTTGTAAAAACTAATCTTGATAATTTAAGTGGCAGTATAGCAAAGGCCTGGATATTCCAACCTTATGAGGGGTGAAGTTTTTTAAAAACTTATTTTTCCCATAAAGTAACATGACGCTGTCCATCCACCAGATCTTTCATGATGGGTAAACAAATGGTGTATGAAATTGCATATTCCATATGTTTAACACAGCTCTCCGCTAAAAATCAGCAGCATTTGAACCCGACCTTAGATGACTCTGTAGTACATCATTATGACATCATCTGGGAGATTCTTTTATCCAATTTAATAAAACTTCTCCAGAGTCTCAGAAAACATTATGCACCTGTTTTATAGGCTTTGTAGTTCTCCTCTTATGCAGAAAGCTATCTTGATGGAAGTGAGACTAGTAAATCTTCTGTATATTTTTTCAGAACTTTTATTGAATAGCATTCATAACAAACACTAAGAATCTATGGCATTGTGTATAACTGAGTGTGGGAAGCCCTTCATTGTGTGAAGCAAAGTGTGGTTTACAGAAATTACTCTAGATCATTGATCATCAACTAGTGGCCTGCGGGCCGAATCCGGCCTGCTGAACCGTCCAATCCGGCCTGCGGTCGGATTCCAAAATTGTGAGGATCATTGAGAAAATATTATATGGTCCGCACTGTTAAAGCAACTGAAAACAACAACAACTGAGACTCTTAACTATCAGTAATCCCTACCCCCATCCTTGAAATTTGTATGATCAGTGTTGTGGTGACGGCGCAGATTATATTCTTTTGCAACAGCAACAGTTTCATTGCAAATGAGGCATACAAGGTGACGCATTTCGGAGGGTTGGCATGATAAATGCATACTTTTCAGTCCAGTCATCATTAAAGGATCTGTTTTACCCATCAACTTTTCATTTCATGGCCTTTGAGAGTGCCATTTTACCTCTGTTAAGAGGCCTGTTCCTTTCACTTCCGCAGTGTTTGCTTTTCAAGTGCTCTATAAGTAAAGTTCACTTGAATTGAGTTGGGGCAACCTATCTCTATCACTCCTGGTGGTTGACTGTGGTATAGGGGATAGGAGCCTGACTCATAAAGGCTAAAAATGCCATCAGTTTTGTAATGAAATGAAAAAAAATATAAACAATAAACATCAAAGAATAATGTTATACCAAAATTTGATTTTTATATAATTTTTATTTGATATATATATTTCGGCTCCTAAGGTGGCTGTAAAATTCTGGCCCTCTGACAAATATAGTTGGTGACCCCTGCTCTAGATGGTGCTGAGAGACCACAAGTAACCAAAGTCTGCTGCACCCCAGTCAGCGTGCATGTGCTAAATTTGGCCACAAGATGGCAATATAAAACAAGATATTTCTCCTTCAGCCTGACTTCAGTAAGAATACCATGCAGCCATTCAACCATATATTTATAAAAACAACCATTTATTACATTCAATAAATAATATTATTAAGTAAAAGAATAATTTTCCCCAGCTTCATTACTTCATTATGGGAACCAAATCATACAGAAACCCTCCCCCTGTTTTCAGAATCAGAGACAGTGTTTGAATCATACTGAGACATTTATTTATGCATGTATGTTTTCCATTTAGACTGAATGCAATTACAGCAAATACACACCACCAAGCACTAGGGGAATGTAGAGCAAAAGGCAGTGGAGAATTGAAGGTGGAGGCTAAAACAGGAGCAGTTTGATGCTCTTCACTGGAAAAAAAAAAAAAAAAATTCATGTCCATTTTCTGAACTATGCCGATTTTTCTACATTAATGGGGCCAATAAATGTTTTCATCTCGCTAAGGACTAAGAGTCCAGACTTCTTTCTTGTTACCCACAATGTCACATTCTTTACAAGACTGTAATTCACTTTCATGACAGCTCCTCATCACCTTGGACTGAGAGGAGAGGTCGTTTCTACATCTGCCTGGTGGTGATAAACATCACTTTGAGCAGAGTGCTGATAACTGTGGCTCCCGCTCCCACAAAACACAACTCCAAACATAAGGCACCCATTCATGGGACATCTCTGTTGAACTGCTATCTTCTTCAGATTACATTTTCTGCTTTATCTCTTGAACCTTTAAACACATCCCTGCTCCTGTCTTCTTTACATACAGTAGTTTACAGGATAATACACAGGAGTATGAATATATGTATATAAATACAGGCCCTCCATCCTTCAACTCACCACAATACACAACTTCTCTCCTGATGCCTACAGTCGTTTCTCTTCCATCAGCAAAGAGACACAAAATTCCCCAACAGTTTACAGGATATTTGCCGCTCTCGCTGCAAACAAGTGCCTTCAAAACAGTCCAGTGTCATATGACCAGAGAAAAATAAAACAGAAAAAAATAGAATATACAAGTAATCATTTGTTTCCTCAGACACATTAACAGCAGGTCGACAGTTTCAAGTCAGGGGATGAGAGGACGAGGGCGACAAAGCCATGGTCACAAGTGTTGGAAAAGCTCCTTTGAATATCATAACTCTGTATTATAAGTTTTGGTTATGTTTCAGTACACATGAGAGTTCACAGTTTTCTCCCTTTAAAAGGACATAGAGGATAAGAATCATGGCTGCTTATTGCAAATCTCACGAGCAGTGCGCTTCACTGCTTCGGTTAACAGTAGCACAGAGTTAACAATGACAGCAACACCGCTTACATAGGGCAAATTCTGGTGTATGATAAGTGATGCATAGTATATTATTAAAGGTCATCCAGGATATAAGTTTTGTGACAGCCGACTGGTTCTGTGGGTAGACCGCGCTCCTTGTTTCCGTATGTCACACTATGAGTCTCGGCTTTGTCAGTGAAGGGGAACGGGGGAGGAAAAGCACAGGCCTCACATTCACCACTCCTATAAATACATTACAAACTCATACAACATAACTTAAAAGAGTTAATCCAGCAGAAAACAAAGGAGTACCCATGTTAATCTTGTGGTTTTGAACTTGCAG
>JAQNCA010000014.1:24309864-24320362 GCA_029783725.1 Acanthurus tractus
GTATCTTACGGTCCAGGCTGTTTTATGTCTGTGCCTCCGTTTAGATCAGGTTTCGGCTGGTCTAAACTCAGGCCGCAATGGACCTCATTCCGCCAGGTGTACAATAGCAAACGCGCCAGGACACGCCTCCATTCCGCCTTTATTCTCAGACCTCCCGCCCCTCGGCACACAGACCCGTTGAAGTGGATTTGCTATCTTACACTTGTGGCAGTAAATACACTTGCGCCAGGTGTACGATAGCAATGACACCTGCACCACCGTCGCACTGTGTTTGCGCCGGGTGTGCGATAGGGCCCAATATGTTATTATGATGCTTAAGACTTATATTTGCCGTTAGCATGTATATTACACTGAATACAGAAACCAGCAATGAGTATTCACAACAATGGTGTTGTACTCTGAAACTGACGCTAAGACACACAAAATTACCGACCACTACATAATGTTGCTATAACAAATGTTTTTTCTTTATAAAATAATGACTTAAGATTTACTGAAAATGGTAAAGGTCATACCTAATATTAGCTAAGAGTTTCCTTAAAGATAATGTTGCATGCTGGCTAAAACAGTGAGGTCAGTTTTGTGTTTTATGCATAAAATATCAATAAGAGGAACAGTGAAAATAAAAAGGCAGTAATGTTTGCATTCACAATAACGTGTACAGTAGAGTAAGATATGTGAGCAATGTTTGTGTTCCTTTTGTTGCTTTACCTGCGGTGAGACATTCACTATGTTTGGTTGGATCTCTGATCCATTTGTATGTGTGGCCGTCCTGCTGTCGGACCTCTTCAGCATTTGGGCCATGCTCACAGCACTGGGGTCTTTCTTTGCCACAGGAGGCTGTGTGAAACACAAACGACAGATTTAAACAACAACAAACTCTTTCTTCACAAGAACACTTCGGAAGACTTTGGGAAAATCAAGCATCACCTCCAAGCAGCATATATCTCAGATAAAAGCATCTGAACAAACACTGAAACAACACTGATACAGTTCTTTACTGAAATGTTTGGCTTAATGACATCATGCAAATGAAGCAGCAGCAGGGTAAAAAAATCAAACGATGAAACTGAAAAAAAAAGGTTAAAAAAAATCATGAAAAATTACATCAAACTGAAGTAACGAACAACAGAAAACTGAAACCGAAACAAAAAACAAATGATAAAACTGTGCAACCAGGTAGTCATGGAACCAAGTCCAGCCAGGCAGGGTGAATCCAGTGAGTGATGATGATGAAGTATGAGTACTTTGGTCAGTCTACCTCGTGATGTGTACCCTCCTCAGGGAGCTTCTCCTCTATGGGAGACTTGTCCCGGGAGCCCATTAGACGGGCAGAGTAGAATCTGGACGTCTCCTCAAAGTCCTCCCGGCCAACCTCAGGCTGGCGTTCCCTCTCCCCCAGCTCTGACATGCCCTTTGAGAAGTCCTCCACACCGGAATGGAGGTCCATGATGACGGTGAAGTCGACCTCAGCCTCCAGGCTGGACGTGGAGCTGACTGTCATGCTGGAGCACTTACGCTCGATGCCCAGGTGGGTTTCCCTCATGCAGGCCACTGTGTCGCGCTCCTGCTCTTCCTCTGAGGTTATGCTCTGCTGGGGCCTCTTGTCCCCGAGCTCCCTCTGAGACGGGTACAGACATAGGATCACCACTCTAAGGTTACTTAACTGCAGGCGGATGTATGATGAAGATGGCACTGAATGGGATGGAAGTATCATCCTGATGTTTGAGGGAGGCATGTTCGCTGGGATTCATTGAGGATCCAGTTTTAGAGTAAATATAGAACATAACCTGAATACAGCAGAATATCAGAGTTCACGCAATCATGATAGGAATGAAAGTTGAATGGGTAATACGCTCGTAGTGTAGTTTAGTACATTTACTTCATTTTGAGTATCAACTATAGCCAGAGAACCTAATTTCTACATAAAAGAGCACACTGTTTGTGGATGCGGCAGTTTATCTGAGCATTTCAAAAAGATTATTTCAGACTGCAGTTTGTTAAAAGCTTTTTATGATATTGATTTCTTGATTAAAATAATCAGACTAAAAGGCATGTGATGAGGTTTCTCTGTTGGAATTAAAACTTTAAAACATTTACTGTTAATTTCCTGACATCCAAAGTCACTCTTCTCTGCCTTTATAGGCAGCTGGTCTCTAAATAAAACTGGTAAAAGAAGAACAGTTTGGCTGAACTGACAGGAAACCCCACCCTGGGTCGGAAGCGAAGTCACTCTGAGGCAGCCAATTTAAAGTAATGCCACTTATATTAAGTACACTAGCTAATTAGATTACATTAAAAGCCACGTCATGCCAGCAATAGTAAAGCACAAGACGTTCTGTGTGAAACACATAGATTCAATTTAAACTCTGATCCTGGTCATGGATGAGAGCCTCTGTGTAGCACGTAAAAAGAAATACACTTCATTATTTTTACACTAAAGAAGAAAATGGAAAAGTCAGGTAGAAGGAATGCCTTTACCCACGAGGGGAACAGAGAGGAGGAGGAAAGATGGTTGGAGGATATGAAGGTGGGTTTAAATACAAATGAATAACCTTGAAATCAGCAAGCGGCTCTTCATAAATGGCGGGAGTAGAGACGGGCTCCTGCAGGGGGAAGCAGAGGAAAGAGCACAGAGAGCATCAGAGGGTTAGCACAAGCTGAAACGGCAAGTGGACCAACACTACATGAAAACAGAAAAAATCTCCCAGCAGAGCTTGACCGCGGCCTGAAAATATGAGCTCAGTGTGTGCTGAGCACAAAATATTTCATTCCAAACATAAAGTGGGATCCTAGTGTACTTGCTAACTATGGACAAATGCAGCCAGACCCAATCTGAGCCCGCTGGGTGTGTTCAGACCAGTCTGGTCCAAATGGATTCAGGCATAAATTTCAAGCACTGCTCTAGAGGAACTGGCATATAGAGATACAGTTTGGAAGACAGAAAAGAGGTGAGCTTACTGCAACGAAAAACAACTGCAGCCAAGTTTACTTTTTTTGAATTAGCACAGACAGGCAAAGAGAATCATGCAGTTTGTACAGAAGAACGAGCAGGTTTTTCAGCATAGCGGCTGCCAATCTGACCAACGGAGAAAGTGTTGCCACAACATGCACCTTCAATTTTAACAAGGAAATATTTCAATGTTGTCAATTAATATATAATAATAATATATAATAATAAAATGTGCTGGTGCGCATTTAAAAAACTGCCAGAGTGACTGTGCAAGTGGCTCCATGTGTTTGGATGTGCAAGTAATACTTTTCCCCTACTCCCGAGCTCAATCTGATCTTGATACATCATTGTCACTGCCAGTAAGAGCTACGCAACACCTCTTCTCATGCCTATTTAATCCAATATATGCAAGAGCTTGACTCAGATGAAAAGGTGAGAAATGATGAAAGCTGTCATGTCTATTTTCCTCGAGTTCCTTTCATTCCAGTGCCAAACGCGTGCAAGCTCCTAATGATACCAACAGTGAAATGAAAGCAGCAAATCTGACTGTGTCAGGCACTGAGCTGTGGAGTCGGGCTGCTCACTGCCTGCTGGGGTCTCACAGTTGGAGGAACCAATGTGTTCATAACCCCACTCAGCTTCCTATCCAGATGGGGAAGAGGAGAATCTTGCATCTGATTTATGATTTATTATTACCAATCTGTACGACCGAAGAATTCTGTTGATGTCAGTCATTTTGATGTAGTTTTCTCAATCATGTGCACGAACCTATTCTATACTCCATTTATCTCTAATTTTGGGAGATAATGACTGTTTGTAATAAAGTAAATGGATGGCAATATATTTCCCCCTTTTTTTTCTCAAAGGAGTGATTTAATTTGCAATGCGCGTACGCAATCAGTCATGTTTTGTGCGCTATCAGTTTGAAAGTGACACAGAGATGTGCAAAAATCATCAGAGCGATGATAATATATAAGCTTTTCTTTCCTTGCCATCCTCTGACAGAGGACAACGTGAGCTGGAAAGAAATGTGAGGCTCACAGGTTTGAGAAGGCAAAGACAGAACGACAACCAAAACATGAGACATTGATTTTTTTTGTTGTTGTTTTTTTTTTAACTTTCACAGCCAGTGGTGAGCTGTACAGATTTGCCAGACAGTGTGGTGCATGTTGAGGGCAATGGGAGGGAGTAAATTGGATTGCCGTATGGGAAAATGTCCAAACTTTTTAATTGTTTTTTTTGCCACAAGACAGAGCAGGAGTACCGCTCCGCCTGCTCTTCATACAGGCACGAATAGGTAAGATGGATGGGTGTTTCGGGTCACTGAAAACGTAGAAAAAAAGAAAAAATGGCGTGCGAGTCTGTCTGAAGCTCATGCGATGCTTTGTTTCCAATGACTGAATAGCAGATGCCAAGCAGAGTTACCGAGTGTCTCTTCTTGGCTGCCTCCAGGCTCGGCTCCCTGCCGGCATTTCGGCTGTTCCGCAGTATCAGTCCAGACTCCCTGGCCTTCTGCGTTTTCACCGGTGGTGCTGGGGGAGCCATTTTTGGGAGCGATGACATCTTTGAGCTGGATGACTGACTGTCTGTAGGTCCTCTACCAAACTGATAGACATCATCAGGATTTTCTGTTCTGGAGAAGCCCTCCAGATCCCCGCTGAATGCTGGGAAGTTGGAGCCGTCGGTCCAGTTGAGGTCTGAGGGTCCCTCTGGAGAGCCAACCGACCAGCGGTACTCTCTTCTGAGGACCCTCGTGGGCTCGTCCTGTCCTGTCCTGTCCCTGTCATCCTTACAGGCTACACTCTTTGATCGCTCTGGCTTGAGAGGAACAATCCTGGTGATTTCAGATTGGTAGCTGCTACCTGACAGTCGGTGGAAAGATGTCCTCTGACCCCTGTCTGCCATGAAACCCTCAATATCCTCCCCTCCGGAGCTGCTGATCTTCCTCTCATGTGTCCTCACCTGCCGCAGTTTTACCTCAGCTAGCTCTTTGTTGTCAATAAGGCCTTTCCCCCGTACCTTTATCACACTCTCCCCTTTCAAGCCTGCTAATGAACTGTCCTGCTCAATCTTTCCGGGTCCATTCACTGAACCTGAATCGATATCTAATGGCCCAACCTGACTCACTTTTTTCTTCACCTGCTCTGTTCCTTGAGAGGAGACCTCCTTGCTCTCTCCTATTGATACATCCTCCTGTTTGTTGTCCTTACAGACCCTGGCAGACTGATCACTTCCTGATCCCTGATCATCTCTCATCATCACATCCTGGGACGATTCACAATGATTTCCTGTTGAAGAGGTTTTATCTGGACTGTGGTCTGAATCTGAGCCCTCATTATCTTCTTCAGAAGAATCACTCTCTCCTTTCCTGTAAATGAGTTCAGCAGGCATCCCCAGGTTCAAGCTCTGGGGTCTCCTCTTTTTCCTTGGTTTCGAAGCTGTGCGATCCTTTGTCTGGCGCAGGCCTTGGGCCACATCATTATTTGCTTCAGGGTTTGAGGTTTCAGACGGTTTGCTTTGAGATTTGTCTTGAAACAAGTCCGCGTTCTCAGATAATTGAATTATAAAACGATTTTTGTTAGCTTGCCAAGGCTCAGAGCATACATCTGCCTCTCTGGACGGTTTGGTTGACGGAAACTCATCAATATAGCTTTTAGTTTCTTTCCTCTCATACCCTGTTACCTCTTTATTTATCATCTTGGCAATGTCTATCTCTTTTTCCAGCTCCTTTTTCTCCCAGGAATCAGACGCAAGAGATTTGTTCTTTTCATCCACCTTCCAGTCATGGTCCTGTTGATAAGTTTCTTGCTTTTCCACCAATACCCATTCCTCAGAGCCCTACATGTTGATATAGATTAAACACAGTTAGACATGCCAAGCAAAGCTACTGCAGAAAATGAAATCTATATAATCATTTGGATCACAGAAAATGAACAACTGGTACATAGTGGAGTTTTTGTTAAACATGCATTTGCATCTAGGAATTCATTGTACAGATTTTTTTTCTCTATTACATGCAAGTGATTATAATGCATGGTAGGCAATGCATTTCACGAACCACAAATGCTATGAATAAACCAAACTGTGCCATGAAAGAGGAGGAGTAAGAGATGTGCAACCTCAGGTGAAGTCACAAGAGTCTTCTGGACGAAACCCTCAACAGACAGGCTGTTAACAGGGTCCTTTCCCACTGCTCGGCCCACCAACTGGTCGACACGAGGCAGAGGAGAGAGTGTAAAAGAGAAGGAAGAACAGCTGTTAGAGCTCGGAGTCAGAATGTGAAAGGAAATTAATGAGAAGCACAATAGACCATTTTTATGCAAAAGGGAGGAAATTGGAAAGGAAGAAAAGAATCAGTGGAACCAGTGAAATTTAACTGGCTCACTCTTGAGAAACTTTTTAATGAACTTCAAACTAAAAAGAAAAAACATGCAATCCCTCGTACCTGTCAGCCACCAAACCCGCGTAGCCAAATCAGCCGACATTTGTAATGCAAATATTTTTTTGTGTTTGACTACATCAAACAGTTGTGAGTTTGACTGAATCTCTTGAAAGCAGACGAGAGCACAGAGACTTTCCCTGCCTTTGACTGTCAGTCAACAACACCCCCCCACCACCACCACCACCACCACCACCACCTCCTCCACCTCCACTATTTTACCCAGAATGAGACACAAACAGTAGATAACATTTTCTGCAGCAGACAACATTTGACATTCTGCGGGTATAATCTGATCAGACAGCAGATGAGGGATTTTTTTTTCAGAGAACAATTCAGAGACACGAGGACAAAGACGGAAGCATCCTATCTGATGACTATCAATCTCAGTGCTCTATCTTCAAAAGCTTAATTACCAAAATGTGATCAAAGCTTAAGAGCTTTCATGATCTGGCATATTAAAAAACCTTGTCACTGTTAGGAAATCAAGGGAAAAAAAAAACTGATAATTATTTCTCGAGTGCCCCACATTGAGTAAATCTCAAAAAAAACATCTTGAAACTAATCTCATCAAGATGCCTCCTTCTGTGCTACTTGTCAGTCATCTTCAAGCACTTTAAAGATACTGTCAGAGTGATTCTAGTGAACCAGAGAGAGGGATGATGCACTCCATTATAAAAGCATCAGAACAGACCGTAGGTTGATCGTTTGTTCCTGTATTCCTGCATCAGCGTCTTGGCAGAGGAGATATTATATCTGAACTCCTTGTAAAAAAGAAATTAGGCAACCATTACTTGCTCTATTGGCACATATTTTTTTGTATGGTTGTTTTTTTTTACATTTCTATTGATACAATATTTCTTCAGGCTTGAATTATTCAAAGACAAAGAAAAGAGCATACATAAAACTTGCAAAACGAGTGTGTCCATGTGGAAGAACACGTCCGGTTTTCCTTACAGTAGAGCAGCAAACAGAGAAATTAAACATTTCGATGGTCAGACAGGAATATCAATGTCCTTTAATGGAATGTCAAGCATCAGAGAGTCACTGGATTTGAGATATCGACCACAGCGGAACTTAGGGCCCATAGAGCGCCCCCACCACCACCCCCCGGCCCCCAGTTTAACCCCCTCACTCACAGCCTTCTTCTCCGGTGTGTCTGTCGGGGAGGTGGCTGACAGACGCTTCTCACGGTTCATCAGCTTGCTGTTGGGCTCTCTCAGGGTTCTCTTCAGCTCGTTGATGCTGGCCTGATGCTTCAGTAAGACGTCCTTCGACTTATCCAGAAACTGAAGAGGAGGTGTGGAAGGAAAAAAAAAATTGAATGGAAAGAGGAGAGGGAATGCGTTAGCACTATCCTTTTGTGCAGCAGCACTCACAACACATTCGATATGCATGATTGTAAAAGATGTGATATAATACTGCATATACTCAGGGAGAAAATTGGACTTGAATTGTTTCCACCTGTGCCTACTACAGAATATGCTGGTGGTTCACTTTTCTGTGCTGCAACACATGTAGAAAAATTGCCTTCAGAATGCTTTCAAAGTTCACAGAAAACCAGTTACAGTTGCGACTGACTTAGTCTTTAAATTACGAATAACTTTTTACATTTACAGAGTTTACAAAAAGTCCCTCGTCATACAAGTCATTTTGAGATCCTTTCATGTTGTTTACAGTTAAGAGGAGGAGGAGATTCAGTAGTAGAAACAAACATTTGGAGCTTTTTGTCCTCTAAATCTATCATATGCTTTCATTATGGTAACAAGGCCCAGGGAGGACAGAACACCCTGTGTTTCACCAGAGAGAGAATAATGGTGAGAGGTCTGAAAACTGAATACAAATTTGTGTACAAACCGTTCACGCTGACCTTGTGACTTTATGACTTGATTTTCCCAGGTTGGGAAACCCCTGGACTAATTAATTGTATAAAAATGCTTTACACTAACCCCGCTGCCATCAGCTAAACAGTAAATATGCTGCTCAGTTGCTCCAGCACTGATGCATCGCTACTGAAACTAACTTTTCATTATTTTAACTGGTCTTAAAGCTCACAATGTGTTGCAGGTATGGTGACATTGAATGATGCACAGATGCTAAGAAGAGTCAATGGAAAGAGCCGACCAGAGACGTACATATTCTTTACTGAACTGTACTTTCAGTCACATGGGCTGTTTTTCTTATTTTTACTTTTAGTTTTTGTTATTTTTAAGTAAAATGAGCTGATAATATTTCTGTGCTTTTACTAAGATGGCATGTTATCTACTTTGACTTTGATTTGTAATAGATTATTTTGAGAATGTTGTACGCCATACTTAAGTACAGGACAGAAGTACTTTTTAAACCATTGGCAGAATATTCCTTAAAAATGAAAAGCATAAACTATTAATCACAGACAGCTACACAGGGATAAAGCTTATTTCCTATCTAACACTGGGGACTTTCAAAGCTACAACCTGGAGGATTCTCATGGCTGCCAGATGTGACATTCCCAAAGAAATATGAAGTATTATTTGATTTGCAATGGCAGCTGCAGGCAAACCTAAATCCACAGCCCCCAAAGGGAGCCGGCAGCACACGAGACAGAAAGCACAAGGGCTGAAGACGGGAACCTGTACCTCCTGTTTGTGCCGAGGAGTGGCCTCCCGGTCCGACTGAGAAAGCTGAGTTGGGGGTAGGAAAGCGGGCAAGCACAAGAGGGGTCAGAGGTGAAGAGTGCAGGGGTCAGGGAGTGCAGGAACAAGGTTAGATGCAGAGACAGGATGGCAGACAGTAAGTCAGTCAGAGGACAGGCACACAGACAGACTGGGCAGCTAGAGTTGGCAACTTCTTACTGTGTGAAGCCAAATGATTTGAAAATACATCCCGGTAGACAACTTGGAAGTTAATAGATAGTGATATTGGCATGCAAATACACCATTAACATGAGGGAGATATTTTACTGCATGGCAGCCTTTAACAATTTGTCGAATCAAGACAGACATATCTCCCATGCTTAAGCTAGGACTTGTTTCCATCGTACCAATCACTCTCTGTCAAATGTGGATGCTCAACTATGACGAATAAACATTTCTGCAGCATCTATTACCAAAATGGTGCAATGCAGCACAGTTTTTCTATGATAACACTTTTGACTGCCACAGTTAAACAATGGCAAAC
Source organism: Acanthurus tractus (assembly GCA_029783725.1). NCBI lineage: Eukaryota > Metazoa > Chordata > Actinopteri > Acanthuriformes > Acanthuridae > Acanthurus > Acanthurus tractus. The sequence continues at coordinate 24,319,416 of JAQNCA010000014.1, forward strand.
AGGCAAAAAGAAAGTTTCTCGGACAAAGTAATAATGAATGGAATAAAAGACGGATATACAGACAGAGACCAAATCACCAGACACCAAATACCTCCTGTTTACTGTCTGCTGGTGACCCAGCCTCCTCCTTATCGCCAGCAAGAGTTTAAAAAAAAAAAGAGATAGCATGTTAGCAACACGAGGCAAGGTTTGAGTTTGTATCTCTCGGCATAATGAGTAAGGGTTAAAAACTGAAGAGCTGTCAGCAGGATTTATGAGCAGCGCAGTGTAAGCATATAAGCTTGAGTGCATAGGAGTGAAAGGAGGAAAGTTAGTAAATGATAAATCCACTGAAGCCACCACAGCGTTATGCCCCTGCAGGATAAGCCTGACTTGGCCTTAGAAGCTTGTACTGCACCTATGTAAATGAGCACTCCTGTAGTCAGTGCCATCTCCCTGCACCAAGGTCAGAGCCGTCTTCAGCCTGACTAAAGTTCTGACCTGACATTAACATATAACACGAAGAAATCAACTTAAGCACAAGAGGATCTTCATAAATAGACTGTCAAGAAAATCTTTACTACCATGATCTCCTTCTTTCTGCTTGGAGTGATATTGCCGTCGTAGTCCTTGTCCTGCTCCGTCTTCTGACCCTGTTCTTGGTCCTTGTCCTCCTCGTCCTGCTCCAAACTGGGCTCCAGCTCAGTCTCCTGCTCGTCCACAGAGGGGCTGTGGAGGCGTCGCTGCTCACTGATGCTGCGGTGGGATAAGCCAACGTGGTTCTCACACATGGCTGACACCGGCCGCGAGAACTCTACAAGAGTCGAGAGATAAGTTAGGATGTAACACACAAAGTGTTTTCAAGCAACAGCTTTACATTTTGGAAAATATGCTTTTTGGGTCTGAACCAAGAAAAATTAAAAGGTTCATTGTTGATGTGAGTTCTGGTGCGTGTTTACAAAAAAAAA
>JAQNCA010000014.1:24320462-24331653 GCA_029783725.1 Acanthurus tractus
ATATTGCTTAAATAAAAACTGACTACAGTTTATGAACAATGAAAACCAAGATGAGACAAAACAAATAAGTAAAGTAATATCAGCGGCACACACAGCAGTTCTTTTGCCTGTCTCATGAGTCAACATTAGAAATCTCTGTACACACGTTAACATGCATATGATGTCCCATAGCTCCCATATGATGTGCATTAATATGAACTGCACTGATACAGCTGGCTTTCTGTAAGATCATAAATTGCTCCAAACCAGCAGATGGATTTACAGCAATGTAGTTCAGTTCTTTAATTGCCACAGAGACAGCCTATTGTTTCAGTAGCCCATTGTTTTAAAAACCCCAAAGTCCAAAAAATATCTGAAAAAAAAAGCATATTGATTAGCATGGGTTTTGCTTCTTGGTCAGGGTCAGGGTTAGGTGTTTTGATCCTGGCGTATGCTAAGGGACTGCATTAGCTGTAAGTAGATCAAATGCAGATTCTTTCCTTAATATAATCCATATTTTCATATCAAAGCTGTGACTTTGGAACTGAATACAAGTTCAATAACACAAAACCTTTGGACTTTTCCCAAACAAAGCCGTGGCTCTCACCTCCATCCAAACTCCTGGACAGCAGGTACCTCTTGCTGGTGGAGCGCTCAAAGTGAGGAGCAGGCCGGTCTATGAGAGCGCTGGCCTGTCTGGTTTGAGCCTGTGTCCTTCCACTGTATCGAAACTTTGAACCCATAACCAAGAAGCCCTTGGGAGGAGGCTCTGGAGACACCAGCCTGTGAAAACAAGTCAGTAAACATTCTTGCTCACATACTGTGTCATGTAGAAAAAACATCCTGTAGTAAGCTACATAACTCAGGTCCTATTACGCATGAATTGTTTCCTCGTGTCTTCTCAACATTCTTGTAAAAGTGTAACAGTGTTAATCACAAGATCAATACTACAGCGAATGCAGCCATGAAAGTAATGTAAGCTTAAAAGAAGCAACTACATGTTTGACAAAGCACTGTGCAATGAGCTGGGTACAGCTTCTCCCACTGATGCTGTACACATTCAATGGTTTGTTTGCCTTATGAACAGAAACTTTCCAAACAAAACATCAGATCGATTCTCACCGGAAGAAGGTGTGATGCTCAATGCAGACCTTCCACAGCTTCTTGGCAGCTCTGTGGTTAGGAAGCTTAAAGCCAATTGTACTTTCAAACTGCTCGTACTGGAGGGAGAAAACACAAAGGACAGGATAGGACACAAAACACCAGGTTGTAGATTGATTTACTGAAGGTCACGTCAGCACGTCTTGATGGACTGAAGTTTTGAGTCACTGACTACATCCGTGCAAAAATCCAGAAGATTTGCCACCTCTCAAACTTGCATCAAACACAAAAACTAATCCATAGGCAAATATATTTAGAACATGGATTATGCTGAGTGGACAAAAAGGAAGAGATCAAGGCAGAGGAATGAAAATATTTAATGTTCAGACACTGAGAGCAAGAGGGAGGAAAAACTATTTTATGGCTCTATACTGCACTTCTTATCCCTCTTTTCTGGCTGAGGCTGCAGCTGCAGCAGCTCTGTTAAAGGGGCTCTTTATTTTATCTTAACCACAGGCTCACTGTGTGGCTCTGTCACTTGACTTGGTCTGGCCCAGACAGCCTGTCACACTGAGACTCAGCATGGAGTATAAGCTGCATCGCTGCACAGCACAATGAGAAGGGCCAGAATATAGACCCTGACAGTGCAGAGGAGAAAACTCTGGTATAAAGCTGAGAATTTTTACAGATGTCTGCTTAGCACAACTGACCACACATTCATTTCTGCAGTGGCTTTCACAAGTAACAGCTGTGACAGAGCATCAGCCATTACTCTGCTCAAAATCTGAGGTCATGGCTTAAGGGAATAGTTTGACATTTCGGGAAACAGGCTTATTCGCTTTCTTGCATGAAATAAGATGAGAAGATCAATGACATTGTCATGTCTGTATGCTAAATTTGCAGCTGAAGCCACAAGATGGTTGGGTTAACAAGGAATAAAGTTTGAGAGCAGGAGGAAAAAGCTAGCCCGGCTCTGTCAAAGTTAAACAGACAAGCAGAATGTAAAAGATATAAATAGTGACCATGAGATGAGATGTAATGCAGATTTTTTTTTCACCTTTGAACAGAGTAAGGCTTGTTGTTTTACCCTCTTTATTTTTTTAAGCTAGGCTAACCAGCTGCCGGCTAAAACTTCGATCTAAAGGGGCATGAGAAAGTGAATAAGCATACTTCCAAAAATATGACATTATTCCTTTGTGGTGCAATCCTGTGCGTTTCAGTGAGGTTGAACAACTTGTGGCAAACAAATTCACAAAAAATGTTAGAAAATGAAGCTGCAGAGCCAAAATATCTTGACTTTTAGTTCCCAGCATGGGTCAGCCCCAAAATTGCTGGAGCAACTACATTTTCCATATAGCAACTCCAGTAGAATCTTTGTTGTTTGAGTCTGTTATGAAGCCAAACAAAACTCCAGACTCACAGTTTGTGACATGGGCTTTACAAATCTGTACCCCTGAGCCCAGGACGCAATAACCCGAATGACATCACTATAATATCATCATGCTCATTTGCTTAGATACCACAAAGCCTGTAAAGAGCTAGAAAGGGCATCTGTTATCCTCAATCACACTGTGTACCTCTCCAGGTCGTATCTTGATGTAAAAGTTACTCCTCTTGTAAGAAATCTTGAGGATCTTTGGCCAGGCAAAGCGGTTGATCCGCAGTCTGTCTCGGTAAATCAGCAGTCCATTGGCACAAACACCCAACATTATGTCAATCCCTTCCGAATCCTGTAGCAAACAAGGAACAGCGAAGGGAAAGAAGTCACTAAATAGAATACCAAGAATGCATCCTTTAATCCAATTCAAATGCAAACTCATATAATTTTTTAAACAACCAACCTTAGCGTGATGGAGATCCACTCCATACATGGACAGTTTCTTTGCGTTTTCCAAGAAGTTAATTTCAGCCTCTGCTGGAGTCATCCCCCTGTGAGCAGAGTAATGGTAATATCTGCAACCCTCTTAAATAATAAACCCTTAATCTTACACAGTGGGATTAGAATTATCTTATTAATAATCCTAGATATCCTTAACTCTAGATTTCTCACACCCCTTCCTTTATGCCAAAAAGCAACACCAAATCAGAGCATGGTGAAGACTTTCTAGCTAAGAAAGCATTCTCACACTAGTAAAACTCCATCCTAATGACAGATGGTGATGTAATGTTATGGGATCTACCAGCCATATGGATGATGGAGTATTTCAACACAACCTACAACTTAACAGCGAGTCTGAGATATTTGGATGGATTAGCATGCGATTCAAAGAACAGTGTGTCAAGTACTTGTAGTTTCGATGGAGTTCCATCACCCTCTCCTCCAGCTCACGAGTCTGATTGGGGGCAAAGCGGAAATCGCTGACGTAGTCAGAGCCGTGGTCATCGTGGTCATAGTCCCCCAGCTCCGCTTGAACGGTGTAGGAGCCCAGGAGGGCGTGAGTGACGAACGAGCACGGCAATCGACCTGACAGCATGTCATCTCTCAGCTGCAGACACAGGTAGTATCTGTCAGACGAGACAAAAGGGGAGGAGAGGAGAGTGTTGGCAGTCAAACAAGCCTGAGCCAAGGCAAGCTCCAGCAAGTATTCAGCATAGTTAATCCATGGCAGTTAGCAGCATTCCAGGTCTAATCCTCTAAAAGGAGAGAGGGATTTGGGCTGCTTTGACACTGGGGCAAATATGCCATGTAAATTGTTACAATACTTTTATGTAAACACGCATTTTCAAGAAAATAAAAAAAAGGGAAATCACCTGCAGAACTGACATGTGTGAGCAATTTCTCCTCAGATTAACTCTAAGAAGCATCTGACAGCACAGCCAGAGGAGGTACGACTGTAAGTATTGTATGTGTGTGTGGTAAAGGTGTATTGTACCTCGTAATATCTTCAGTGAGCTGTGAAGGGTCTGGGGGGTAGAACTTGACAGCGAAGGCAAAGTGCCATGGAGAGTCTGAGGAGAAACAACAGTGACAGATTGAAGGTTAACACTCATGTCTGCTGAGGGAAATTTGTACAGAACTGTGTTACAAATTAAACAGATTAAAGCAAAACTTAACATCAGTTTGTATGCCAACTAAATTCAATATATGGCTCTACTAGTAAAATAATAAAACCTAGGATGCTGTGTAATTATCGTGCCAAAAAGTTGTTAGTCTGAAATGAGATTTTTTTTATTATTGTGTTTTATTCCTATAATGAAATAATAGCTGATATATAAAGCCGATAATATGTGGCTGAAATGATTCCATGACCTCCACTAAAGTTAGTGTGGCTGTTCCCAACCATCTTCCATTTCTACTACAGTCTACTATTTTCTAACGTTTTTTTAAGGCTTAGCTTTTTGTATTGAGTATTTAATAAATTGATACGGCTGATTTAAGATTATGTTAAAGCATTTCATTGCATTTTATTTGATTTAGTACTGTCTTTATTGATTTATTATGCCACTTCTCTAAAAAAGCCAAGCAATATTCCTGATGTACCAAGTAATTAGCCTATTTTGTTCTTTGTTTCTCTTTGTCAGTCAGGTTTAAATCCATCTGACCTTTGGAAATTTAAATCATTCATCTTTGCTCATTAAAACTTCAGCCTTTCGTGCACTCAGGTGTAGATGATTTTCTTCACTGACTTTGGTTTGATTTTTAACGAAAAGACATTAAATTATTGTTGGTCTTTAAAGTATTGGCCATGAAACACAGTTAATTATTGGTTACCCTTATCGACAGAAAAATATCCATATCTAGCATCCCTAATTAAAACATTTATCATCTCAGCTACTTGGAAAAGACACTCACTGCGCATCTGCTTCTTGATCTCCTTGGAGGGGTCCAACCAGTTCTGAAAGACAGAAGGCAGAATTCACACAGGGCGGAATGGAAACATGGCTAATGCACACCCCGGTGTCACATTTTGCTCTAATTGCCATCAGTGTTTCTAATGAAAGCCTTTCCATATGGTTAAATACAGAAACTGAGCTCTCCCCTGCTGAGCCGCTCAAACGCGCAAGCAGCAGATTTAATTCAAGCATCTGTTTCTCTATTGTCTTGCAAAATTACTGGCAGCCAGTTACCTATCTGATCTCATCACATCCCACCACGTTGTGAAGTGTAATTTGGCCTGTAGGGGCACCATTTCTGATTTGGTTGCAAGTGCATTTCATCAGAGTTGCAGCTTAAATTAACTCAGTTGTAACAGAAGCTGTAAATCATGATATTTAGAGGCACTGCAACAAACAGGCAGCAATGGAGAGAGTTATTAAAAACCTCCCTCAAGTACTCTTACAATGCTTTTACTTAGTGTAATAAGAAATCTTTTTTTTTTTGATGGTTTTGTTGACTTGTGCTGTTCCATGGAATCTCCCATTGCCTAATCATCCTCTTATTACACAATTCTTTCCCTTCTGGCCTTTAGCACAAGTTGATTTCCTCGAGCTGATAACCCCTCTAATTAAAGTGAAGTGGCAATACAATTTTCCTGCCTATTACCTAAAAATAACCCAAAGATTAGATATGCTATACACAGATCCCATAGATATACTTCCTCTCTTCATTCCCGAATAAATTCATGAGTTGAAAGTTTATATCGGGTTTGTTTTTTAGGTGTGATTAGATAACAAGTAAAGAGGTCACAACCTCAGCAGTAACTGCTCAGTGCATTTCCCCTTTGATCAAAGTAATCATATGAAACGTGGTATTGATGAGGTCTTCATCCAGAGTTGGCCTCCTTAGGTTGGCATACTTTAAAACCATTCCAGAGTTCTATCTAAATGTATTATACATTAGAGTATATATATATAGATATAAAGCCAAGATAAAAATAAAAGAGAAACAGTAATGTGCTATATTATAAAAACACATGTACAGGGGATTTGGATTTATTTAAGACCCTATGAAACACAACCATAAAAACTAATTACTTGAGATTAAAGAGAAGTCTTCAACCAAGTGGATGAACGCCGTAATTTGAAACACATTAATCTCACACTTTTTTCTCATCTCTGTTCACCTTCAGAGAGAGAGAGAAGCTACTGTGACAGAAACTTCTGCACTTCTCCATACCTGGTACTGGTATTGAAGCTGCCTATTATTAAATGTCACTAGGAATATGAACATTTAAACCTTTAAAAACAAGCAGTTTTGCATTTTTAACGACAGCTAAAAAAAATCAGAGCGAAAGTGGGGATTTGAACTCAGACTTAAGCAGAAAACATCAAGGAAAAACCACATTACCGTCTTCATGGTTTAACAAGACTACGTCTCTACAGTTACAGTAGCAGCTCTTTGCCTTTAGCATGATGTGTGCTTTGAACTACACATTAAGAGAAGCATGACAACATACTCACAGTTTGCACGCTTATGTTCAGTGGGTATAATATTTTTTTAATGTTCACCTTTTCAGTTTAATGTGTTAGCATGTGCATGGGATTTAGTATGGGAATGCCATTTGTTCTGCATGTATTTGGTTAAACATGGATGTTAACATCAACCCACTAGCTCAGATATTTCATTCTGGACCACAGTGGTGACTCCAATGAGCCTGACTCAGAGGCTTAAGCTACTCAAAAGTAATCGGTACTAAACCAAAAAACAAAATTCTTTCTAAAGTAGATAAGTGAGTCTATCCAATCACAGTAATGAAGAGTTAATATAATTTGTTACTTTGATACTTGCACTTACACAAACACATGAACAGGTGTTTGCTGCAAGCACAGTGATCTCCACTAACCTGAACACCTCACAGCAGCTGCTTATAAATGCTGACAGTATTTTTGGCAGCTGGTGTCACATCAGTCAGAGTGGAATCAGGGGTATGAAAGGTTGATGCAGCACAGTGCAATCCTGTGGCCATGTTGGGAAAACTGCAGGCTTCTCACTGTGCCTTCATGTACACACACACACACATACACATACATTTACTCACTCACTCAGTACACTGGCACAAGTACACATACTCCTCCGGTGTTTAATCAGGCTGCTAAAGACTTAAATGAGCCGTAGGCATTTATCGTCTCCCCGAATCAATCTTATATCAGTCAAGGCCAGAGAGCACTAAATTAAGAAAGTGCTCTTTGCTGCTTTACTTTTCTCTGCAGAATATCACGGAAACTGTAAACGAAAGAAGGGTCATTATGTCAAAAAACCAAAGTTCTAACGCTCTCTTAGGTGCCAGACATTGGGGCTAGTTCTACTGAGTAGAGGTAATGCTAAATAACAACACACTAAAATACTAGTTCTTCCATCCTCCAGGTTGATAACCTGTGAAACAGAGGGGAGAATGAAGGAGCAGTCTGCCAAGTCACTGCGCTGACTGTGCCGAGAGCTTTCAAGTGTGGCACCAATATGCATTTACCCTCTCTTCTTTAATAGCTTTCTTAGAGAAAATCAGCAAGAACTTTTAATCACTGACTGTACAAAAGGGTTTTCTCTTGCTTTTGCAACATTAGTTCATAAAGCAATCGCAAAAGAATAAATGTTCTCCCAAAGAAAGATTACATCCTTGTTTCCCCCAACTGAGACAGAAAAAGGGCATCTGAAATGACATTTCAATTCTCAGGCTTCTTTGCTCTGCCAAGAAACGATTACTTCAGACAAAAGGCTCAACCTGAACTCTGATAAGCCTGTCTTTGATGAGCCTGTCATATTGATCCAAGCTGTAGCCTTACCTATATTTAGGGAGTGGAAAATATTTGAACTTAAAACCTGTTTACCTCCCTTAACACCTCAGTTAACCTGTCGAGATCTTGCTCAATCCAAATCCTCAGCTGCTAGACACGCATCAGGTCACAACATGCTGGCTGACAAAGCATGCACAAGTTGATGATGGTGACAGAGGCTATGCTCCAGATGTTAAAAGGGGCTTAGGACTTGTCATTTTTTCCTATCTTCAAAAGGCAACAGGTTCCTCTGTAGCCTGTTGCAATCACATACCTGCCCTTAGGGAAAGTTGCATCATTCAAAGCTAAGAAGCCACATCTGACAAAGAGCTTTCATGTGAGGCTGCAGCTAGGACCCATCGGTTCTGTGTCAAATGCCTGATTATACCATAACAAGCCTGGTCTATGCACCCCTAAAAGTCAGCGAAGATCAGAGAGAAACGTGCAGACCTGCTTCTTAAAATGTCCAAATGGTCTGTCAGCTGACTGAAATTTAATGTATGTACACTTTTATCAGGAGCAGATGTAACTAGACCTCAGAGGACAGAACCAAAGAGCCAAAGATCACAGTATTTCTGACAACTTTGCCAAGCTCAGTGTTTAATATGTCTTTATTTAACATTTTAACACGGAACTGTCAACATTTTTCATAAAGGACTATTTTACTATCTTCTGAGAAAGCCTCTGAGCGGATGGTGAAGTGTTGTGTCAAAACAAATTGAATTATGGGCTTATATTCATGAGATGGTCAGAAATACAACTCTAAATAAGTGCTAATGTTGTGTCTGCTGGATGCATAAATAGGCAGCTGTTTGCTAACGCTCTTGCCAAGTCAGCTTTATAATGTAATAATATGTCAGCTCTGTATCCACAGGCCCAAAAGGACAAAAAATCATTTATGCAGGTTTCAAATGTGCTGCAAGCAATACAGATAACGTTCTCTAAGATGAACAGTTTAAAATCAGAAAATCTTAAGCTCATAGAGGCAAATATTTAATGTATAAAATAGTTTTAATAAGTGCTAAAAAAAGCTGTTAAAACTGGTACAGCAGCCTGATTGGACTTAAATACACCATGGTGTTGAGAGACAAAAAAAAGTCGCCATAGTAATTTCAACCAAACTTTTTTTTTCTTATTTACTCAAATGTTCTGATCAACTGTGGTTCTTGCTTCAGTGAATGGAGCTTTAACTCAACCAATGAGATTATTTCGGCCTCAAGAGCAGCTCAGTCTCTGAGAATTATTCGTATAACTAAATTTCATACATTTTGGAAAAAAAAGATTAGGTATTTTTTCATCTTTTTCTCCAAATGCAATGTTTTTCGATTGCCTCTTGTCCAGACCCAGACAGAGCATGGAAATTTCCATTTTCAATTCATCTCTGAATGATGGATAATGCACCCCTGAGAGAGCCTGCTCAGCCAACAAGTGAGACGAATACAGATCATTCAGAGAGAAACATGTTTTGCACTGAAACCTCCCGCGAGGTTATTGTTGTGCACAATTCACTGACCTTCTGGCTGTCTGTGTCGGCAAAGGTCAGACCGAAGTAGTCCTTCTCCAGCAAGTTGAGGTGCTCACACACCATGTCCATCAGGGTCTGTCCTTTGGAGTGTTTCTGCAAAGACAAACACAGATGACACAGTCATGGTAAAAAGGTCAACAGTGATGCAGAGGAAAGGTGATCCTCCACAATATTTCTGAAATACCCCATGTGCATAAGTGCCTCCTCCAGGCATAGCCCAACTCTTTGGGAAACAACTTGGTGCAACAACAGCAGACCCCACTTGACAGCTGCACTTGTAAAGATTGCTTCCCTGTTTTTCTGTTTCTATACACAATAAAACAGCACGGCCATTTGGTGTTGTGTCACAGTCAGTGTACATCAAACGCTGTGAATTGCTGGGGAAGATTGGTCTTTGTACTGTAGGCAGAGAGTCCATCTTGCTATTGACAGAGTTCATGGAGAGCGTTTTGGGAACATTTCTTTTCAAGCTAAGGAGACAAGTTCATGATTTCACACAGATGAAAGGGTTTATTTATTTTTTTTATTTTTTTTATTTTTTTTACAAAGTTAACACCAAGTGCAAACAAACCTTTCTGCTCTCAGTACTGAAGGACTATAGAAAATCCTTGGTAAACTGCTTGTTCGCAAGAAATGCTAGCAAAGGTACAGGAGGTACAGAAGGTGCAGAATGAGAACACAGACAAACATATGTACTTAATATAATGAGAAAAGATTAGGTTTGAAGCACCTGCATCATTATACCTGAGATGTGTCATCTTATTTAGCTACATTGCTGATACCACAGTGCGAGTCAGTCTTGAGCCATGTAGCAGCTAAATGAAGCTCTCCTTTGAACTAAATACTTGTGCTAACATTCCCACAGTGGCAATGCTGATGTTAGGTGGGTAATGTTTAATGATCAGCCAGTTAAGTTGCCAGTATTAGCAGACAAACATTGCTTGTTAATACCACACACAAAGTACAATGAATGCTGATGGGATGTCAATTTTGTAAATATTTAGTTGTAAACAAAGGTATTGAAAGAACTGACATTTTGACCTGATGTTGGTCAGCAGAATACTAAAGTCTGTGAAACTGATCCTCTGAGGACCATGGATACAGTAGTACAAATAGATGGATTGGATCATCTTGTAATTTCCAAAAAAATTGTGATAATTGATGATTTGATTGTAAAAAAAATGTGGTTATGGTGGATTACTGGGTAGCTTACATGCATCCCAACTTGAAGGTCACAACCTGGTTGAGCAAATTCTATTTTATCTGTAAGATCTAAAATCTATACTAAGGAATTAAACTATTCTTGCTTTAATGCCTTTCACTACTTTGATTTAATTACCAGGCACTGAGTATTGACTGGTTTGTAATTGAGCTAACACAGATACAAGTTGGGACTCTTTCTCCGTGATCACTTATTTTAAAAGTTAATACAGCTGATCCCACAAAACAACTAGTGTCATCAATCTGTGAATCAATATTTAGTTGAGTCACTTGTGTTGATCAGTGAATAACATTATCGTGCACAGAAATGTCACTGTACCAAACAATGTGTCCTGTAAGCAAACACAAGAGAGCAGATTTAAGATTTTTTTTTCTACAATAATGGATTAGCACCAGTCAATCATTGTAAATTCCTAACAGAATATAACAGACATAATCTAGTAAAAATTCCTTTATGCATTGCCGATATCATATCGAAAACATTTTTTCATTTAAATTTTATAGAACAAGTGAAATAATGATGCAATATTATTAATTCATGTACTGGCTCGTGCTGTTACTGAGTATAGAACCAGGAAAAAGTATGTAGATGTTAATGTTTAGGCCTAACACTGAACCACACATTCATAGTCATAGTCACACACACACACACACACACACACACACACACACACACACTCGTGGTGCCTCCTCCTCTGGGGCCTACTTTCTGAA
>JAQNCA010000014.1:24333263-24359267 GCA_029783725.1 Acanthurus tractus
GTTTTTGAAGCTTAACCTCTGCTTAAGAATAAAATACAGGATATGTTAGGGTTTGATGTTTAGATTTTGGCCACTGATTTTGAGTCTACATCTTAATATAAGTGACCTAAACAACAGCTGCTACTACAAGTGTCATCCTGGAGTCTGTGCTGGTTGCTTGGCAAGTCATTACAAGACTCCAGGAAGTTAAACTAACCCTTTGAAACAAGCTTTGTTTATCTTTTGCTGACATGCATAGTCTTGTGGCCACACGGACATTGTCAGCATAAGTAGTAACATGATGCTATTACCTTATAATACATAAAAACTCTTAAGAAGCCGGAATGAGTGAGCATACAGAGTGAAACTCTGACAGAGGCCTCTGTTCGCATCAGGGTTGATTTACATTAACCTTCTCGAGCATAGCCACATAGTTTTTATTGCCTAAAGCATTGATTGCCTGAGCCTAATGTAGCCAAACATTAGCTAGAAAGATGGTAGAAAACAACCATACAAGTAATGCTTGTGTGGTGTAACTTGCAAAGCTTCACCTATTGATAGGTGGTCACATTATAACTTGCTGGGAGAGTCCTTTTTTAAAGACAATGGACTATTTTGTCCTTTAGATTGGAAGACTTGTTGTAATTTAACACTAATCCATTTTTATACTTGATGTTAGTCAACGTTTTAATCGATACGTCAGAAGTGGTGTAGTCATAACTAGAATTATTAGTCCCAGTCCATGCTGCATCAGAAAGAAATCTGAAGAAATGCAGAGTACTGAGTTCTGACAAAGGCTGGCTGCCACCAATTGGCCCAGGCAGAAGCCTGATTTAACTCTGTCATCTCAGGCACAAAGACAGAGGGACCAATTAGGTGCATCATGTCTTGGATTTAGTATCTAAACAGACTCTTAGTGAGTGGAATTGAAAGTTGAGTCAAAGAGAAAGAGCCTTAAATGTTGCTGCCCAGTCATCTCCACAGTCATGAAACTGGATATGAATTTCTTAAACCCTACAAGTGAATGGCTGCACTGAAAGTCATTTTTTTTAACATCCAAACATCGAATAAGATTGTCAAATAAAGTTGTAAATGTCTATTATCATTATTTATTATGTTCCCCAAAACAGGAGATTTGTTTTGCTTCACATTACTCATGTGTAATCATTTGTGATTATTTGTCAAAAACAGTCAGAATACTGTACATTGGTTGTAAGTACGCGAGCAACAGCAGGCACCAAGGATGTTTGTTCAGAGTGTGTTTGTTTTTAGTTCAGCCTCTGACTTAACTAAGCACCCACCAGATGGTTCCTTCACTTTTTTCCTTCCAGTCTACTATGTTTATGAAGTAAAATTAGCACTCTGCAGGCAGGTTGTAGTGAAAATACTTCCACTTTTTAATCTTAAAAGTAGACAAAATTAACTCTGAGCTCTCCTCCTGCTGGTAAACAGCTCTGGATCAGAGCAGAATATAACCTAACTTAAGGTGTTTATTCCAGTCTGCCCTAGATGCTTTTCTCCAGAGCTTCCCAGCATCAGCAGCTGTCTGCCAGTATCCATTCCTCAGCTCTGCCCAGTCCCATCCAATGATGACTCAGAAATGTCGAGGTTATGAATGAAGCTTCAAGGCTTTGAAATATTTCGTACAGTTTTTGAAAGATAGAGTAATTCTGCCAGATGTGTGTGCTGCCGCTAATGTGCAATTATCTACAGCAATGGACTAAAATCTATCTCTTTCCTCCACTCTTTTGCATGCCTTCCATTTCCTTTCCCAGTAAGTGAGAAATCTCACTTTTCACACTGCTAGCATAATAACAATTCATATCTGTCGTGGAATGAAGACTAATGCTGCACTTTTTGTGTGCATTTTTCGTGCCACTGTGTGCATTACAGAAATGTGTAACATTGCTTTGACTTCCCCCCCCGGTGAGCTCTCAGCATGGCTCCTTCTCTTTTATTCTCTTTGCCTGTGTTATCTGCTCTATGCAGCACTGTACAACACACACAACTGCCTACAGTGGAAAATAACAACAAAAGAAATAAAGAATATTGCTTTTCTACGGTTTGTTCAAAACATGTTAAGCCATATTCTGGAAAAAACTGTTGCCACAAATTGTTTTCCACCGTACATACCTCAATTTCTCCTTCGAACTCAGCAGAGTCAAGCAGGGTCACCTTGAAGGGGGTAGTTTTAAGTCGTTTGGAGCCTTTCTGGGGAGATTTGAGGTTTTTGTTTGGGGACATCTTCTCAGACAAGTCATCTGTTTCTCTGTGTTCATCAATATGTTTGGAATTCTGTTCCTTAACACATAAATACAAAAAAAGCAGTCAAATCACAAAGATACACATTTTATCTGACGTCCCTGATATCTGAGAGGATATCTGAAAGAAAGAAATACATTAAACTACTGCAATCAGTAACAGCACACTGCCCTTGGATTCTGACTTTCTTAAATTAAAGTTCTTTGATTTCAGTGGCCCGAAGGAAATTTGTTGTGCAGAGTCAGCATAACAGCTTTGATAGATGTTATCTTTGGGTATTTGCTAATTCATTCACTGTAAAACAAGCAGCTTAATGTGAATCTACTGGAAACTGGATATGGATAATGGCAAGATATGGCTATGCATCACATATTCTTTGGACTCTTTGAAACAAAGACTTGACAACTCCGCTTCACACCGGGAAAAACTGCTGCGATATCAAGAAATGATATATGATCATTAATTCAGATAAAACTTTCTCATAATCCGTGTCATCTTCTTTATCTTCATCACCCGAAGGTCTGTTGTAAATGAGGAAAAATGAACCGATGAATCCTATTCACAGCTAATTAAAATCAATGCATTGGTGCCGACTGCATCAGCTCTCTGCACAGTCAAACTTATTTTTAAGTTAAGATAGACAAGATAGTAACCATCAGGTGTGACTGCTGCTAGTTAGTTGAGCCACTTGACAAACACACATTTGCTTGTACTGTTTTGATTATGTAGTAAAATATTTAATTTGGAATTGTGTAAATAACTTTTATTCCGAGCTTCAGTTAAATGTTCTTTATTAATTATGTAAATTACCCATACTTAAAATTGTTTTTCACAAAAAATGTAATACATCACACAATGTTGTCTGACTAAATTAATCAACGTTGGAAGAATTCCTCCATTTATAAATATATACAAAAAACAAAGTCAGATGTAAATTTACAAAGGATTGTCAATAAGGTTAATACATCAATTTAATGTTGTGATTAACCTGCAATTTTTGGCAGTTCTCCTCCTGCGTGTGATGTTACACTGACTCATTCATAATCATGTCAGTTTTTCAGTACAGAATTCAGCATATGTTTTACTACTGCAACTTTGTTTAGTAAATCACTAATTGGAAAAATTAGAAAATCACTTGGTGCTTAGAAGAGACATTATTTCCCAATTTGTAATGCATTTATAAACAGCGAGTTGAACACAGTCTAAATGGACCTTTCATAATCCATCAAAGCGCTTAATTTACAAACTAAAAATCTACTTTAAAAAATGTTTTTTTTATTTGACACAACCACTGGAGAGTCTGTGGCTTTAGCATTAATAGGTGAGTGCAATCAGAGCCGGCTGATCAGCTGACCTGTTTGGCCATCTTGCTGTCCGAAGCGGAGTCCTGCATGCCTGCCTCTGCTCCGTGCTGTCTAGAGGGACTCCTGTCTTGAATTCTTCACCTTTGACTCAGAGTCTGTTTCTGATGCTTTTATCAAAGCAACACCAATCTGCAGGAGACAAGAACACAGCAACGTTCTGTTAATATCTGAGCAGAGCTCTCTCTCTCTCCAGAATACCACGTCAAAAGTGTTAATGCATGTTTTCTCTTTGAAATCAAAAGAGCCAAGATGATAGCAGGTGTTGCAGTCAGAGACTGTGAAAAATTCCAAACACGAATGCATTCACCCCACAACAAAACATCACAAGCGCCAGGATCACACCTTCATTACAAATTCTGAAAGCTGTAGCTTCTTGATTCAACACAATTTCCACAGGCATAATTCACCTTGCCGTCAAGGACATTTACTTTAATTATAAAATCCCTCACTGAGCCAGATAATGATCATCTATTTAAGCAGGGCAAGCTCTAGCACTAAGATGAAGACTACCAAAAAAATGAACAATGGTTTTAGCAATGGTACAGCTGTCAGTGCTCATGGCTCTCAATGGTGCATTCCTTCAGTCGGGTGTTAAACCAAAACAAAAAAATAATAAGAAGAAAACTATCGCTCATCCGTGAGCCAATATGGATGCTTGGACAGGCACAGCAGTATGTGGGTTCACATCTTAACCTTGTCTGTGATTTTTCTCTCAAAAACATACCAAGGCGTTAATACTTAACAGCACAAAGATGCACATACTTGTTTGAGCTTTGTATTTTTGTTACGAGCCAGCCATTATTCTTGAAGAGCTGTTTCTTTTTCTTTCCGGCCCAATGGCCTTACCACTAACTTCTACCTTACCTATTCAATTTCCACATTTTTATGGAAACTAGTTTTCCATGGACATGAAAATCTTTAGTAAAATTTGCTGATTCTAAATGAAGGTTACAGGTGTGGTTGGACTTAAATATCAAGTTACTTCTCTTAACAAGACTGGTTTTAGTGAGATAGTAATAACCTGGGAACTAAGTTTCCAAGGTATGATATGGAGCAGAAGTGTTAACTCTGGTCATGACTTGCACGAGAGCAGGACTCAACTCACAAGTTTGATGACTTCAAACTAAACTGAACAAAGTCAAAAAACACTTGAACTTGAACATCAGTGACTTCACTTGGTTTTGAGACTTCAGACTTGAAATACTTGATATCTACCCCCAAGCACAGAAGTTAAAAAAGGGATGTTATATAAAAAAGTGTGATGCAGATCAATTCATCTCACTGAATTTTTTTTAATCAACCATTGGCATTATATAAAATCATTCAAAATAGTGGAAGTAGCCATTGGGACTTCTCTCACTGGTTAATGGATCCACAAGTTTGGCATTACAGCTGATCCTTTACCTTTTTTTTCTTTTTTGAACAAGGCTCCATTTTATCTTTCAAATGAACTGCCAGATAAAAGACATGAAAGTCCAAAATTACAAAAAGAGATGCAACAACTTCAAACAGACGTTTGAAGTTGCAAAAAAATGGCAAGTCAAGACTTTTTTTATTGAAACAGTATTAAATTCATCAGGTTTCAAAAATGATTGAATGGTTTTGACCAGGAACATGAGGACATGACATGAGACTTACAAGAGGCAAACAAAACAATAACTTGGTCCCAACTCTGGCATCAAAAAAATCTTAAACACAAATCTATTTTGTTTGGTCTTCATGTTATAACAACTATAATACAAAAACTTCTTTTAAGAAGAAGAGTCAAAGGTCTCTGAGTGCTCTGCTTTTCAGTATCATTACACAGCCATGGAAACAGGCACACTTAAAATGACATCTCTCTTAATTCTATGTATTTTTTTACTGAATCTTGTTTGATGCCTTAGAGACTATACTCTCCAATAAAATTTTCAAATAAAATTTGTATTTCCTCTGACTGCATGGAATTAAGAGACTTGAGTTGTGTTTTCAGAAGGGATTTGCGTCAGATTTTGTTTATAGAGCCTGTTTCACTACAGCAACTGTATATTTGATGTCTCATAAGCCAGTGTAGGCTGGGTAATTTTATGTGAATGAAGCAAAAATAAAAATCACAGTGTGTGCATTCCATTGTCATCTGTTAAGGAGGAATTGGCCTGTCTGCCTCCCCCACAATTAATTTCTCTTTGTATGATTGTTAAGATTCAGTAGAAAGTGACAAATGAAAAAAAAAATGAAGCTTTTGCTTCTTGATACTGAAGTGAAAGAAACTTGACATTCGACGTGAAGATACAGATTATTATCGATCATTCCTCCTGTTAAAATCCATTGCGAGGATGAGATTGTCATTTTCCAGATACAAATTCAAATTAGAAAGAGAAAGAAGATGTCAATCAACCCCAAACTACAAGGTTTCAGGTAGAGAGATATTTTTCATCCCATGGTGGGTATTTTATAGCTACTCAGTTGATTCCCCAACAGATGAAACAGACGCTTATGACCCTGGAACATGTTCCTCCGTGACCTTCATCAAAGGGAGACAAGGCACATAATGAGTGAGCATATCCTCGGTGGGTTCTTCACAACACAGCGTGTAGAAATAATGGCTGTGTATTAGAGAGCTTTCAAGGCAATACTCTAGGACCTTGTATATAAGCCGCTCTCTCTATATGACCCTGGAGGTCTCACTACCCTACGAGCAGCTAATCACATCAGCATAATGCACCTGGGGGATGTGGGCGATCATGGCTGACAACTGACGCAGGAACACAACCGGTTCACACTGGTTCAGAGGAGAGACAACCCCTCTCTGAACACCGACCAAGGGATTGCACGCGTTTAAAGGAGCGTAAAGCCCTCCCCCCTTTACTCCTCCTCCTCTGCCGTGCGATTACAACTGTACCATAACTTACAACCACAGCGCTTTGACAGGAATGAATTCCCCTTCTTGGGGACAAAAATAAAGTATGGAGTGATACGTCCACTCAGGGCCTCATTTCACTCTTACTAGGCACAGAACTAAAAGTTGCTAAATCAATTTGCCCTCATGGGCTGAATCTTTGATATGACTGCCAAATAAACTTCCTGACTGGAGAGAAGAAAAAAAAAACTCCACCGGGTATCGTGTTCTGATAGCAAAGGAAGTAAACACTCTATGCCATGTTTTTTTGCTGTTATCGCGTTCGCCTCCCGGTCCAATTCAGTCAGGCTGAAAATGATCAACGTCTCCCCTGTGTGCATTACAGGTGCTCATTTTCTCGTCCTGTCCAAGTCAAACAGAAGCTGACATCCCCCAACACTTAGCATCCATCTGGGCTATATGACACAATGCATTCATCTAAAGCCGTCTGTGTGAATACACCTGTCCCTGCAATGCTGCGTTCGTGTCAGCAGATTATCTGAAAACAGCTCCAATCAAACTGTTTCTGTTTCCCACTGGGATGTTTTCTAGTTCTCCTCTGAACACATTAAAAACCAAACAGCAGACCATGACACAGTTTCTTATGATGCACAAATCAATAGTTAGTGTTGCTTTGAAGTGGCCATAAAAGATTTGCACAATACAAGTCAGCTAGTAATAAAAAAGCCCTTTAGAGCAGACATGCACCCATATAGACACAATTGAGACTACAAATCACATAATCCAAAGACAGTTTGTGGCAAATGGGCTCCCTTATTGAGACATAGTCTCATGAAATCAGATTAATTGCCAAATTAATACAGATGGATGTCACAGAGCGAGGCAATCAAGCCCTGCAAATGCATTAATTTCCTGTAACAGACCATTACCCACAATCACCTCTGTCCACCCTGCAACCAACACCTCTACAGAGGAGAAGAAAGCACCTTACAGTGCAGGAATACCCTGAGTGTTTCCTTTGTTGTCCTCTGTGTGTGTAGTTCGCTGACAATGTCTGTCTTTGATATCTGCCATCAGTAATAATGATTCATCGCAGAGAAAAGCCTTTGTTTGTTTCCTTGGAGGGTTATGAAATGCCACTCTTTGCTAACAAGTGCAGCCTTTTCCCTTGTTTCTCCTGCCTCTTTCTCTTTCTCTTCATTCTCATCAGAGGTGAGCTTTAATCCACATAAGGCATGTGGAGGGAGAATGAGAGGGAGCACGAATGTCTGTGGAAGAGTACTGGCTCAGCTCCTAGATGCAGTTGCCATGGTAACAGCATAGAGTACTTTTTTTTCTTTTTTTTTTCCCACAGCCGATCGTCTCTCCCCACAGCAGAGTGACAGAAAAACAGAGAGAGGAACCAAGCAAGGAGGGCAGATGAACAGCCAAAAGCTGAGGCCAGGAAGAGAAAGATCAGGGATAAAGATAAGAAACAACACGAGGGAGGAAATAAGCTGATGTGGCATCAGCACTCGGAGGAAATGTCATACATATCCCCCTCTGGTGAGCGGTGGAGGGGCAGCACACAGCTGCACACAGGGACGGACGGGGAGTTGGAAGCAGAGGTGCTGGCCTCCACCACTGCTGCTGCTCCCTCTACACCCACCAGCTAACACAACCTGCTCCTCATCTGAGCTCTAACACTGCACGGTCATCGTTATTTGGCCCATACACAACTCTAATTCCATTGTACAATCCATGGCTCAGCTCCGTGGTCCTAATCACATTTATCCATTAGCATGCAGTGAGCACACAACGCAGTCGAGAAATCACAAAGAGCACTGCACCGGCAAAAGAGAAAGACAATAGAACATAATAGCAATTACAATACATCCTCTTTCTAGCTTGGGAATTATTTGCGTATGGGTTCAACTGTTGTAATGCAGTCTTGTGAGTGAATACATAGGTCCATTGCCCTAGCTAGCTTTCAGGACTGACACACTTTAGTTTTGAATTTACACACCTTTCACTTTCAAAAGAGAGTCACAATAGCACGTTATGAGTGTTTTTACTACAAGATAGATTCAAGTGTTGATCTTCAAAGAATGCAGTCAGAGTGACAACATTATTGATGAGTAAAAGTATATAAATTTTACTGTATTACTGTAGAATTGTGAGGTGAATAAGGAGGACACACTGTAAGTGAAAGTAATGGCTTGAACCACAGGCACAGAGAGCTTCAGTTCACATCAGGGCTTGAGCTCAAACATAATTGCAAAGTGGGAGAAGATATTTCAACTTGTCTAGAGTTCCAGGAGAAAAAAAATCTTGTTTTTTTTTTACAGAAACAATGTAAGATGAGCAGTGTGCTTTGTTTCATTCAAAATTTTAAAAACAATGCATTCTGAATTTCCTATAGCTCTGATATATACATCTCCCTAGATTTGCATGCATAGCATCAGAGATCAATACTCCTGGCTACCTAATGAACTGATGAAAACAAGGTGAAGGGTAAGTATACACCCATATAAGTTGAGCCATGGAGCTTTATTTATGCGCAGTATTGGAATTCTGACATTTCAACCTGTTGATAGAGCTTCATGGAGAGTCACAGTGAAATGTATACTGCAGTATTTATTCTAAAAGGGACATGAAAATCTTTAGTAAATTCCACAGCAATCCATTTAACAGATTTACTCAAACCACAAATCCTAACTTCATGGTGACACCAGAGCAAAAGTCACAAATGGAAATTTTCAGTGAAAAATTTTCTTCCATTACCAGCAAGTTATCCTACTTTGCACCTCTTTAATATTGGCCTCACATTAGTTTTGGTTCTACCTCCTAGAAAGCAGCAGTGCTCCCATCCGACATGTCTAAGCCCCACTGATCCATGGCACACTGCAAAATGTCAGTGACAGTTCATACAGTCTCACGGAGAAAATTATGTAAGGCTCGAGGACGCTGCTTTCATTTACCAACATCACACATACGGCCTGTCATACACACTGACAACTACACTGCAACGCTGATGGAAGCTGCTCAGGCATCGCCCACACCACACCACTTCTTTTAAAATGTGTGTTAAGAGATGCAGTGTGGTTTTTGTATTTTAGGGGTATATTCTAGCATGGACAGCAATGTAGCCCTAACACCTCTCCTGCCCCCTCAGCACTGGTTTCCTGGGTAAACACCTTCTGAGGCTGGTGACAGATGAAGCCCAATTGAACATATTGAGGCTAAAGTAAAGTACAGCGACAACAACTGGGAATGGACAATAAGGATTTCTTTTCCAATGGGAAATCAAAAAATTTGTGATAATTTAGAATTTTTGTCTCTTAAAAAGGAGAAAAGAAGTATGATGCCTGAAACTGATAATATATATATATATATATATACTTTTTTTTAATATACGTCCACTCTGGTGATGATGTGTAGCTGCAGCTGTCTGACATCATGGTCACAAAATAAGTCATATGTGATTTTTTTCTTTGCTATACTGGAAAGCACAGAGGTGTGCTTGTCAATGAAAACAATACGCCTTTCTGCCATAATTTATGGCCGAATTATAAACTAATCATATACATTTATTGGCACATAAAAATTGCCCAACCCCAGCAAGTCAAAGCAAGTCAAGTCAACTTATTCAGCTCCAAATCATATATAGTTGTCTCAAGATGCTTTACATATAGAGCAGTTGTTATGTTTAGAACATATTCCACAATTTACTGTTGCACAGCAATTAAAAGCAATTCCCACATGAGCGAGCACTTAGCAACAGTGGCATAAAAACTACTTTTCAAAAGGCTTAAACCTCAGAACACAGCAGCGGCTCAGAGGTGGGCGGCCATCTAACGCAACCTGCCGGGTTTAGAAAGAGAAAGGCTCATGACTCTTCAAGCTTCACAGCCCTGCAGCTGTCTGAGGGTTGAGAAAATACCACGTTCCTTCATGCAGCTGTGCTAATAATGCTCGTCCTCCTCTCAGCAGACTAGACATCTGAAAACAACGCAGCAGAGTTTGGCGCTCGGCTAAATTAAAGGTGCTCGCTGTCAGATGAATATCAACGCACGCAGATGCAGATAGAGAGCAGAATTAGCAAGAGCCAGAGGCAGGCTTGGTGTAAACTGCTGCGGAGACATCATTCTGTCACAGTGTATCTAATGGAAGCTGACCTTTGTCATGCTGTGCTGGAGACCACTGGTGCATGCGCGAGACGGGACGTCTCACGGCTGCAGGTCTGTCCCTGAAACCGCCAGACGGTGTGCACCACAGGGAATACAGAAGTTTCTTTTTTTCCCCTTCACACTTCTTTTATCCTCCTCTTAAAGCTGATACTGGGATAAATGAACAAAAGCAGTGTAGCTAAAGGGAAACATAGCAGTTTGAGAGAATGCTAATGGGAATTTAAAGCAGAGAAATGAGGACATGGCTGTGGGAGCACATGGGTGGTTGTACATCATAATGAACCTTGGGGGCAGGAAGACACATGGTGGCAAGACAAAGCTTGTTGGCTTGTAAGTGCTCTGTCAAAGCTGTGCTAAATTCATAGAACCACAGATATGACACAAAGATCTAAGCTACTTAAAGACATTACCCTTCAAAATCTTCTGTTTGAAATATTCCCTTTTCTCTCTTGCGAGTGTCAAGACTGTCTTTTCCAAAACATGTCTTACAGCAGTTTTTTCTGTTTCTTCATACCACCCACTTTATGTCTGAATAATCATTATTTCACGGCAAGGGCTTAAATTCTTTTCAACAAACAGAGAAAAAAAATGAGTATATTTTTGTCCAACTCGTAAAAAAAAAACAAACAGCTTGTTTCACTTCTATCCCATCAGATGCATTTAATGAATTACATCCAAATTAAGTCAAACACTTTAAGATGGAAGCATATTTGCCTCCTGCTTTATCAGTTCCTGTCAAAAAGTGCTGTCAGATTTTCAAAGGCCAGCATGTAATTGCCTCAGCGTGAAGCCTCCGCTGTGCCTCAGTTAATGAGGGACTCAAGTCAAGATGGCTGCACTTCCCGAACCAGAATCTCCACCACTATAATCTGTCAGCAGGAAAATGCTTCTGTGGAACCACAATTACAGCTGGTTTTTGTCTTTGGTAAAGTGCTGATGACAAAAGAAACAAACTGGTCAGCTTAGTTCCAACATTTTTGCACTCATTCAATTTAGAGTCCGGATGAAAATACTCATAAACATTTTTGCTGCTTAGTGTAGCAGACATAATGAGAGGCGTTATTAAGATGCTGAGAACATTAATATACCACTTATACTATGCATAATCATCAGCACAGCAATGGTCATCAGGCAGTTTGATAAAGTTATTTATGAATACATACATCTGTTTACCACTTTAAAGCACACTTTCTGTGGTTCTGTGTAGTTCAAACCTACTGTTTGGAACAATATACTCCAGAGGCGTCAAACCCACCAGATTTCAGACAAGAAGCCGTTTGTTCTCCATTAGATGAAGTGATGAACTTGTCTGTGCTCCAGTTCAAGTCAAGCTGCCAATAAGTCCACATCTCCCAACAATTTCAGAAAAAGGACTCGTCTGATGACCCAAACTGCTTGAAGTTTTGCCTCAGCACAGCACACACATAGTTAGTCTCACCCTCATTTTCCCTTTCCCTTTGATGGAATACACAAACACACACACACACACACATCCTCCCACACAACACACTCTTTGCCTTTGATTTCACTGTCTGCATGAGGTCTATATTAATTTTCAGTTTTTGTTCCTATGTATAAATTCTGTATTTTTTCTGTATTTGTTTTTGCAGTTTCTTTCCCTAATTCTGATGTGTTTACAAGCCTCTCGCTTTTCTCCTTCCTCCTGCACTCTTTTGCACTGTTGACTCTATTTTGTCATTCTATTTCTATTTATGCAGAAGTAAATCAAATGCCATGCAATCGATTTGAAAGCAGTAATTGAATGCATAACTATTGTTGGCTACATAGGCCACCATTTAGTCTCTTTCAGATATACCTTGATGTAATGAAAATTTGACTCTCATGTGTGAATAATGTGTGAAAAATCTCTTTTTATTTTTATGTAAAAGTTATAGCAGCAGTTTTCTTAAGGTGTAGTAAAAAATTCATTTCCAACACTGCATGAATAATGCTAACTGACATTGATTGTGTTGAATAAGCCAAGAAAATGTCTCGAAGTTTACTGAACTCTGTGCTGCTCTTGCCTTTAAATTAGTTGAATCATTTGATCTTTGGCAATTTCAGTGAATTCCAATAAGTTCTGAACACAAACTGACATATAACAACCTTGTAGAAGTTGATGTGATGAATGTGTTGGCTAACAGTTGTATATTTATACACTTCCATGAAGGAAGAGATTTGAAAGCGATTGGAGATTTTCCTACCTTTTCTATCTGGTAAAAATTCTAAATTTCCAAATTTTTGTAATTTTGCATTTGAATTTCTCCTGCCTTTCCTCCTACTTTCAATAAAGCCACCGACTTAACTGTAATGATGACTTTTGTATAACAATACAACATTACCGGCAATACTAGTGGGAATTAATATGCAAGTAAAAAAAGAGTTGTACGACCTTTTGGGACACACCCCTCACTTTCTTGTACAATAACCTGCTTTTTTCACACTTATGCTCAAACGCAAGTTACAAAGAATAAGAACTGGTGAGCGGGCTTGTTAAAGTTAAGGCTAAACGATTCAGACATTTGAATTCACAAATCAGATCTCCTCAAAATTTAAGGATAACAGTGCGGGTAAGGGAGGGACTAGCATCATCCGTACCCTCGGCTCGCTTATATGCTTGGTTGCTGTAAGGACAGTTGCTAGAGTTGCCGAAGCCAGGCCAAGTTTAATCACCGTAGTTATCGTATACGATAAAGAGTGAATGATTAGCCCTTTTTAGTCGCCCCAGCGTGGGATCATAAATGGAATACCAGATTGTGAAACATAGAAAGACATGACAGGCATGACATGCAGCACAACACCACCAGTGTACATATCGAGTTCACAAAGAGTATAAGGATTGAGAAGTGTTTTCTAACCAATAACAATTGCTTAATATGGCATTGACAGTAACTTATCAAATCTGGTGTATGATGTTTAAAACTTCTTTAAGTAGGCAAAGCTCCATTTGAAGCAGGAATCATGGCTTAAGTTTTCATTTCAGTGTTGATAGTTTATCAGAGCCACGGCGGTGCAGAATACAGGGGTTTGTGGAAAAAAATGTGGTGTCGCCAATCAGCTGAGCAGCCAATCAGACAGAGCACAGCTAAAAACCCTGCAATGAGTACGAAGACAATTATTTTCATTTGTAAATGGGCCAGCACTCCCACACTGCTGCACAATCCTGCAGTAATCACAGCAACACCTGAACTGATCAGAAACAGCCCTCAGGCTGCAGGCCATAACAGCCCCCAGCCTGAGGGCTGTTTCATAGACAGTAAAAAGCCCCACTGGGCTGAAGGCGAGTGCTGAGTCTGAAAATAACTCCCTGTGGGTTTGTCACTACGACAGACCCCTTTCACATTATTTACAACCCGTTGACTTCTCGATCATATATATATATATATTTTGTAAATGCAGCTTTGATGTGTGCATATTCTCTTCAGGCTAATCTTTTTCCTCTACGTCATTATTTTGCAACACACCTCAGTTTTTCAGCTACAAACAACATTTATGCGAGAGACTGTATGTGTGAAAGTCAATTAACCATCTCTTTAACAGACGGATCAATCCAGTAAAATTACATATTTCACGCCCTGAAAGAAACATCTCAGCTCTGTGTCTCATTGTTTGACGGTAAGGTCTTCTGAACAGGTGTAATCCGCTGCTTGGAATCCTAAATAGTTATCTCAGTTATCAATAAAAGATCACACAGAGCAGTTATCTATTCATGTGAAAACACTGTTTGAGTTGAATTCATATAGTAATCCATTTGCATCTCCTCAGTCCACAGTAGCAGTGAGATAAACTAACTAAGTCTGTTGAGAAATTCATCTCTTTCCACTGGAAAGTTGCAGGCCTTGCCTCATGACCCTGTTGTAAGCATTGACACAGTACCTGCTTTGTTCCCTAGTGTTAGCCTGGCTGGCACAAGGCTCAGATTAGTTTTTCTTTTCGGTGGAAAACTGATCAGCACACAGTGTTTCTTTAAAATGTACCCCGGTTTGAACAAGAGCTTCATTTAGTCAATTTCTGATAACAATGTGCGCGTTTCAGTGCAATGTGTTTCTAGCAGGGGAAAAAAAAACTCATTCATCTCTTGTGATGTTTTCTTCTCGCATTTGTGAATTATTCAAGGTCAATCTATGTTCCCACTTCTTCTACTCCACTTACAAATATTGCTTTTATTTAGTGTAGATTTCAGCACTGCATCTGTCCCGCACAAGAAAGTGACAAAAAAGCTCTGTGCCAACCTGAATATGCATAATATTATGCTAATGGTCACGCTCAACTGAGTTTTGCAAGCACATGTCCTTGTAACAGAGTTCATCAGCTGTCCTCTGTGGGAATAAATCCAAAGAGAAAAAACTAAGCCACAAGCATCAGATATCTACCATAGGAAGGACGCAGCTAACTGCCTCCTAACACTGAGCTGCCATTTATATACACAGCAGTCGCCCCGAAGGTGGTTTTTCCAATTTGCTTCCCCCCCTTAGAAGTCATTGAGAACGCCATAAATCAACAAGAAAATGGTGGGTGTCAGGGAGGCCTTCACAGCAGGACTCATCTCTTCACAGGTCGCAGTGAGTTATAGTCATTATTTATCTCAGGGGATTAAGATGGATCAGCTGGCAACACACAGGAGGTACTGTTGGGATTCCCATGAGCAAGCCTGGAGCATTTAAAAAAAAAAACACAGACACACACTGAATTTGGGGTCAGTTCAGAATTTCTTGGAATTTGTCACATGTACACCACAAGTCAGACAATCCCAACGTGGTCTCTCAAAGAACTTAAACTTCTCTTTACTGTAACCTTTTGGGGTGAGAGGAAGGTGGTGATTTCGTACTAGAAGCACTGGTCGCTGCTTGCCCCATCCAACATAGAGCATCTCTATAAATGTTAATAGCAGCAGACTTTCATGAAAAACTCATCAGAATGACACTGTTGTGTGCTCCAACGGGGACAATTCAGAAAACTTAAGAGGGTTGCTGGACGCAAGCTATTTTGGCAGAAATGGGCCTCCTGCTAGCTCCCAGCAGCACTTTGTGCCAGCTCAAGACATCCCGCTGTTGCCCAGCTCGCAAGAGTGGCAATCAGCTGCCTTTGGCTAATGGACTGCTTAAAGTGTGTGGAGGCAGAGCAACTGTACGCATGAGCATTAGCATGGCTGGCATGCTGCAGGTGCAGACCGTTGCCACACAAAGAGGCACGGGCTGGAATGCTTGAGTCTGTGTGTGAGTGTTTGTTTGCTTGCCTGCGTTCCTTCCCAACCTCGTCTCCTGACACACACATACACACACACACACACACACACACACACTACCAAAGATACCACCCCAGGCCTAAGCTTTTCTATCATCCGAGTAGAGCAGCACACACTCCAGAACATTTTGGCTACAGGCCGATTCCCTTCTTCCATGCCACGATGCAGAGAATGAAGCCGTGGCATGGCTATCCAAGGCTCCTCCACATGCATGCAAAATACCGCAGTGCCACGGCAGCGTGAGGAGAAACACACAGGGAAGAAAAGAGGGGAGAGGAGACAATGTGTGCAGTGTCTCTGTAACAAATTACTGGACTGACTGAGGACCAAGAGATTATTTCACTCAAAATACTATGGTCACAGAGCCTGCAGCATCACCCACTGTTCCTGTCATGGCCCATTTGAAGCTCGTCCCTGGTGCCCATGGGAGAAAGTGGCACAAGGCCACACCATATGGTATTCTATGTGACGGGCTGCAGCTCTGTAGGAGACCTGAGCTGTGAAAGGAAGGATCTTGTCCATTGGACTAATTAATGTCTCTGTGATCAGGAGGATTTTCATCATAACTGGGCCGGAGACCCTTTACCACACAGTACCTTTGCCAGGCCACTCGAACAATCAAAAAGTCATCCTGCTTTACATGTAGAACAGATGGTGGTTCATGATGTTGACTGCAGATGAAGACACAAGGTCCAAAAGGAGGCGTGTTTGAAGCAATTACGTTTTCTCTCCCTCTCCCTCTCTCTCTCTCTTTCCATTCCCCCCCAGTGCCCTTAGTGATCTGATAGGCCTGGAATAATAAGCAGTTAGCACTTTATCTGCTAACAGCTCCATTACAGCACGCTGATAGCTGCATAGATCTCAGCTGGTGCAACCCGGCAGCAGCACTAATGTAATATCAGTGAACCTCGTCACAGTGACATGTAATTATCACGTGCAGAACTTTAAATGAGCTGAAAAAATCCTCAGAGCTTAATTATAAGGTTGTATTACTGATATGGTGTTTACTATGTGATGGATACTCTGCTGTCAACAGGTCATACTGGACATTGTTTTCCCAATCAGACACAGACGACTCAAAGGTCAGAACAGTTTGTTTTCAATTTCTGGCCTTTTGTAATAAATCAACCATGAAGCTGCTCAACAATTTTGTATTTACTTTGTAAAGTTAAAAGGGTTCAATCTTGAGGGTTTAGGCTTCACAGTGTAGCACAGAGCACACAGGGCTTCTTGTACTCAGTTTTTATGTTTCAATCAAAAACATGATCATAGGAATTTGAAAATGTATCTGTCTTAATTTTGATGATTATAAAATGTATCAAAATTGTTTTCTGAGATATGATTTGAACTGCTTACATGAAAGAGCCAGATTTAAAAGGTTTTTTGCAAGTCTTTCAGGCACATTGTGTGCAATGAATATGATATTATTTTAAATTTTTTAAAACAGATATCTATATGTCAGCAGACAGATTAAATGTACTGCAAATGTGACAAGGGAGTTGGACTTAATTAGCTAACTAGAAAGCAAATTACTAAACAAAAATAGATGACTGAAAATAAATTAGGAAAATGACCAGTAACAATAAAGACAAAGCTATATCTTTATAGCAGCAGACAAATGGAGGACAGAGAGTTGGGGTTTGTGTTCATTAAAACTGAACTTGAATATGATGCTCAGTGTACTGTGAAGTCACTACAGGCAATGACTGCACTCCACAGATAAGACATTTACACTTTGCCACAGGCTACATTTACCCTGAGTGAGGCATCTGTTGTATCAACAACATTCCTCTATCAGTTATGCTGGTTATTTTGTCACTCTTCATATAATCTATTGTCTTTAGGATTTTACTGAAGTCAAACCCAATGTTTGTCGGTCACTTGAGCCTAAATATTTGATTAAAGTGATAGATACGGGGGCAATATTTCAGTGTCATATTCTAGTATACTGTGTGCCAAACCATTCATTAGGGTCTGTAGTAGACTAAAGCTCATGAAACATTAGTGCCTTTCAAACAATATGATCCAAACAACTTTCATTTTAAAATGTATTAATCAATAAATCCATTTGTTGAGCATATCCAACAGTCTCCTGCCTGCATGAGAATAACAAAATAAGGAGGAGGTGGACTCCTCCTAGGGTAGGGATCAGACAAAGTGTAGCTCAACAGACCCCTTATGTTGAGTCACATAAATTGTTCTAGGTTTCCCTTGCTCGGACGCGGGTTACTGGGCCCCACCCCCCTGGAGCCAGGCCTGGGGGTGGGGCTCAATGGCGAGAGTCTGGCGTCCAGGCCACAGCCCAAAAAGGCAACGTGGGACCCCCTTACCTGCTCACTACCCACAGGAGGGGCCAAAGGGGTCGGGTGCTGTGTGAGTTGGGCGGGTGCCAAAGGCGGGGACCTTGGCGGTCTGATCCTCGGCTGCAGAAGCCAGCTCTAGGGACGCTGAATGTCACCTCTCTGGTGGGGCAGGAGCCTGAGCTGGTGTGGGAGGTTGAGAAGTTCAGGCTATATATAGTCAGCCTCACCTCGACACATAGCAAGGGTTCTGGAACTAGTCTTCTCAAGAGGGGTTGGACTCTTTCCCACTCCGGAGTTGCCTCTGCTGAGAGGCGCCAGGCAGAGGTGGCAATACTTATTGCCCCCTGGCTCGGTACCTATATGTTGGAGTTTACCCTGGTAGACGAGAGGGTAGCCTCCCTCCACCCTCGGGTGGGGGGACAGATCCTGACTTTTGTTTGTACCTATGGTCCAAACAGCAGTTCAGAGTATCCACCCTTTTTGGATTCCCTGAAGCTGCCCTGGTGAGGTGTTCAGGGCACATCCCACCGGTAGGAGACCCCGGGGCAGACCCAGGACACGCTGGAAAGACCATGTCTCTCAGCCGGCCTGAGAACGTCTCGGGATCCCCCGGGAAGAGCTGGACGAAGTAGCCGGGGTGAGGGAAGTCTGGGCTTCCCTGCTTAGGCTGCTGCCCCCGTGACCCAACCCCGGATAAGCGGAGGAAAATGGATGGATGGAGAAGGTGGAGTGTAGTACTGTGTTACCAGATTCAAAATTCCCTAACAGACCAGAAATGTATGTGAATGTATAAATAATTACATAATTTATTAAAATAAAAACTACTTTATTCATTTGAGAGTTAAAGATAGGTTGAGATGTTTCGCAGCTTGAGGATGAAAAGCTGCCCTGTAGTCTGCTGGTGCAACAGCAGATACATTTGTATCTTTTTCCAGAGAGAAACAGGGTTAACAGGCTGTTGTTGGGCTGGGTTTTGTCTTTTAATATCCTTTGAGGCTCTGTGCAGGCACACAATGCTCAGTAAATAGGTACCAGTGATGCTTTGGGCGGATTTATTCACTCACTGCAAAGCCTGCTTGTACTGGACTTTGTGCATCCCATGCTAGTTTCTGATGTTTCCAGATGAGCAAGGGTTTTTGAGGAGTCAGACAAAGCATACAGTTGTTTTCTTCACCTCAGAGTTGGTTTAAGTTCTTAAAGGCTGCAGGTTGTGTTGGTCAGCCAGTCTTACATTTTAAAGCTACTGACTGCCCTGTTAAAAGAGAGCCCAGTTCAGATCAAGGAAGGTAGACAAGCTAAACCTTTTAGCTTCTTGCAATATGCCACTTGGTGATGTTCTGACAAACCTGCCATTTTACCAAGACACATCATGACAAGAGTGTATTGACAAGAAATGTCTCAGGAGAAAACCTTTCTCTGTCATTATGTTTTGACTGATAGCTTTTCACCATTTTTTATGCAACTAGATATAAATAGTAGCATCTTTATACCTGAAAGAGTATTGCAGAGTGATTGTGAACGTGAGCGAGGCAGAGGAAAAGTTAGTCGGCTGTCAGTTTATTACAGCAGAAGCTACAGCCCATACAGTCAGTGCTGTGATGAGGTGAGCTTAGTATATTTGACAGGGTTGGTTGTTCAGCATGTCAAATACGTTAGCTAAATGCATAATGTCAAAGAAATCTTTTTAAGGAAGCAGAGGATATATGTAGCATTACAAAGCACCTCATCAAGCATGGAGAAGACCTCGGGGTGGACAGCTGCACTCTGTTCACAAAGCCAGTTTGGTTTCTTTGACACAAGTGTTCTATTCTCCTTAAGAGAAAACACCACAAATGTAGATGTATGCTAGGTTAAGCCTTAGACACCCTGCCTGCATGAGTGCTCGTATGTTAAAAGATTAGAGCAGCTACACAGCCAGATTGCTCCTCAAAAAAGGAGAATTATTAAATTTTGTCTCATTATTTAATATCAAAATTGATCAAAAATGAAAAACTGATCATGCTCATATATTTTTGCCATATTTTCAAGCCCTGCCTCTCTGTGGTATGAGACTAGCCACAGCACACTGTTTGCTGCCATCGATCTGCCCTCCTCAGAGTGTCCTCTGCTGCCTGACTGGACAGCAGGCAGCACTATCCAACATCTGTGGCACAGTCTGCCAGCACTGACACCCCAAGGTTACACTGAAACACACTGCAGTCAGAGGTACGGACCATGGACAGCTGAATGACGAACATCTGATCATTCACAAGGGTTTACATCCAATTCACTACACATATAGTGACATGTTGCATACATTTTTAAAGGTGATTATTTTATATTAATAATTACTAATACAAATAAGTGTCAGAGAAATTACACAGAAGGGACAGGATATTATTTCAAAGGAAGCAATTGAGTTTGATCAGTTTATGTGACTTTTAGCTGCTAATCCTTCTTCAAGGGTGCAATTATTATTTCCAAAGTCATGCCATAATGTATTTAGTTTTTTTAAAAAAGGACTTAAATGTCAAAGAGAATGACATACGACAAGAGGAGCTGAAATTCCTTGTGTTTGAGAAATATTTGTTGAGTATTTTAGCTTGATGAGTGTTTTAAACAATTAAGTGATTAGTGAAATTCGTCATTCAATTAATTTTCTGTTGCTGTAGGGATGAAACAGATGTTGTTCTGTCGTGTTCCACCGGTTGACTGAACTCTGTATTTTGGGATTTTCTCAACACATCTTCTGAGTTGCAAAACAATGGGTATTTTATGGAAGGGGGTGGGGGACTGCTCCACTTCTCATTAAGATGCTTCTGTTTCTCTCTCTTTTTCCTCACCACTGAAAAACCAAATTGAAGATGAGATTGTCTATAAAAGCCATTTATTTTCTTATAACAGAGAGACTGGGGCTATTTTGTTCTTCAGCCCTCTCAAACACAAAGTAAAGCCACTAATGCTGCACTCAGGCTTCAACTGATATGATGTTTTTAATCAAGATTAGAAAGCTAAAAGTCTCACTTGGTTGAAAGTGCCTGAGCAAAGACTCTGATTAAGTCCAAATGTCTGCCAGAAACCTAATTATAACTAACTTATTTACACCGAGACAAATAGATAGCAAGCATTCAGCACAGTGTACTGATCATTTCAAGGCTTTTTGTCTGGTAGAAGCCTAAAAAAAATAAATTCATACAAGGAACTTATGACTGTCTGTTTGTACAATTTAAGGAAAATGTTCCCTTGCAGCTTCCAGCTTTCACATCGAAGTGGTATTCATCAGGACTGTGTAAAATGTGTACAGTAAGAGAGACGTGTGATTCATTGAGGGCAGCAGAAAAGGAAAGAGGCACAGATGTTATGAAAATAAGGAAGAGTTTTCAGTCCCTTGTGTTAAATTCAGACTTCTGCAGTTTTATAAATTCAAGATTTTTACATATTTGCATCCAAATTTATGAGCACACTGACCTCTGAGCAGGTTTAACCTTACTACAATATCCTCCCACACCAGATGCAGGATTCCACTCCAGAAATAAGCTGTTTTGTGTTACTGAAAGTGTTGTATTTCAAGTATTTCAGATTTTTCACTTTAAGTCAATATATGGATGTTTAACCAGTCAAACTACCAAAGTCAGTATCTCAAAGCTTCTTTGATCATGGATGAAAACTAATAATCATGAGACTTTTTTAGTGCAGTGAAATCAAAGTAGTGAAAAACACAACACTCCAGGGAATCTTGTTTTAGATATACTTGAACTAAATCAAATATGAGCCAATAATGGTCATGGAAGCCTTTTTGTATGTATTGTGAGATTAACATCTGAGTCTAACAAAACAACAGCCCTTTTACGATATCATAGTCGATATCATATTGTTCCAGCATCTAACGTGAAGAGATAAAAAGCCAACCATTCAGTTGCCATGTAAAATAGCAGTCTATTATTCTTGGGAAAATTGTACTTTATACTGTAGAGCTTTGTTTGTGCTGTATACTTTACTGCATTTATTAACACCCTCCAGCAAAATGTCTGTCCAGATAAAATTATCTCTTTTTTTAAACCGTGCACTCTGATACTTCCATGCTATGGTTGAAACAAGTCACTAACCCTGCACAGTTTAGAATTTTTTTATAATTGATGCATAAATGTTTTATATATTAGATACAGTATCTTGAGCCTTATTCAGTTGTACTCGATTTTGACAGTTTTCTTAGTGTTTTCTTATTTTTGCCAAGTCAGTTACTCCAAGTTTACACTGCGATTAAAACATCAGGGAAATCAGGTGTTCTCAGATCTGAATAGGTAAAGTGTTACAAAAACTACTGTAAGTCTCTTTACTGCATTCACAACCAAGACAGGCAAAGCATGATTATAGGAAAAAAGTGCTAGACAGTTTTTTCCAAATAAATTAGGCCTATTAACTCTGTATTTCACTCTGCCACTGCCACTTGTTATATTATACATGAAGTAATGCTTTGTCACACTTTACATTATCAGGAGGAGATAAACAACATTCCAGGTGTAAACTCACAGGGGAAAACTGCCTTTGGACTGACACAGTTATGCAACCTGAAGTTACTTCAGAATTTCACACCAGAACACTCAGCATGCATTCCTACTGGGGGATTACACAGGGGGAGCTACATGCTCGCACATACATGCACACGCACATGCACACACTCACACTGATGCAGAGTTTCCTGTGCTGCAATAGCTCTTAGCATGCCCTTAGTGGGAGTACAGCAGAGACTGAATTAGGATGTGCACCTTCATATAAACTCTCTGCAGTAGCATATGTGTGGGTGTGTGTGTGCGTGTTCACCTGTGTGTAATTTTGCAGCAATAAGGTCATGTCAGTCCACTTGTGTGGGCCTTCCCTGATGTGTGTGTGTGTGTGTGTTTCAGTCTGTGTGTGTTAGTGTATTTGTTTTTGCATGTGCATGTGTTGGAGGGACTGGTTAAGATGTGTGCTTCTTGTCAAACATCACTGTCATATCTCCTGATGTGCTTTACAAACAGTGACAAGTCCAAACTGAAAGCACAAAATAACAAAATGGACACATAGAAAAACACAGTATATGAACCTGTGATACAGTCCAGCAACAGACCACAAGGACAAAATAAATAAGAAAACATCAAACAACAACACAAATGCCAAAAACTATGACGTACAAGAAGGCAAGGCTAAACAATTCAAGGGACTCATCTCATACAATCTTTCTGACCAGTGTTGCAATATAAATGTATAATTTACATTTTTAAAAACACAAACTTCAACATCCATCTTTCTGAACAGCAAAACACAAAATCAACTATCTTTTTTTTAGTATCATTGTAAAGCAGTAACATTAGCATAGACATTAGTATGTAGGAAGCATTTTAACCAGATAACAGCCACAGTTTTATTTGTTTTTTAGCTAACTTAAATAATTAATGTTGATTTGCAACAACTGACAAAATTCTTTGGTCACAGTCATCATTCAATTATTGGATGCACAATAAATATTTGACTTTATCAACTGACATCATTAATAAGTAAAAACATAATTACATTGTTGCTCTTGCTCAAATATGCAACTAAAACAAAAAACAAAAACATTGCTCAGCCTTGCTTCAAGACTTCAGATCAACAGCTTTAAGAGGCTTTAACTAATATTTACATAATTCATTTATTCAGTGACAATGTGAAAACATTATCACAGAGAATAATCAGCCGATTCTGCAGCCCCCCTTGGCATTATGGATCTTTTTAGTGAGTAATGGCTCATTGTTTTGCTGTCCAGCTGCAGCTTTTTGTTTCAACTTACTATCACTGCTGCTATTGTGCAATTATTAGCCGCAGCAGGTAGCTGTTTTAAGCACAAAAGGCTCTAAAAACTATCTGTACACCTCTTGTTAAGCAAACAGACAGTGAGCACAGCGGAGTATTGAGTGGTTAAAGGGCCAGATATTTCCTTGGAGTGCAAAAAACAGATCTGAAAGGAGAATGACTATTGACTTAACATTTGTCCAGTGGCAAGGAACATGACTCCAAATGAAGGTTAATGTTGGATTGTACCTGCTAGATGCATAAATAACAAAATAAATGTGTATATGTCCATACAACTTATTTCCACACCCCAAAGTGAGCAAAAAAATCAATTAATGTAGGTTTAAGAGCCTCAAGCAAGGCAACACAGAACCAATAGATCCGATGAGTGAAACTGGTCATCTTTGGTCAAATATTGGATTTGGTTTGCAAGATGGGTCTAGGATATTTATATATAAGATGTTCTACTGGTAAAAGGCATAACAACTGTAGCATACACATCAGGCACAAAAAGTAGCAAACTGATATTCAAAATTCTTAAAGTCCGAACCAGCTTTTAAAAAGAAGCTTGAAGCTTACACAAAGTAAAGATAACTCAGCTCTTATGCAAGTTTAAAGGGCTGGCAGCTATTCCCCATACACACTGCTCTGCTCTGCTGCAGCTCTGCAAAAAAGTCTGAAACACACAAGGTCTGGCTGGTGCCTGCTGAAGCCAAAAATCACACACTGTTAAATTAAGCTGAGCTGATAGTTGGTGTAAGGTGGGCACTCTGTCTCTAATTTACCACAAACTCTGCCCCCCCGCTAAAATCTTAGCCTTACACCAGTGGTGTGTGGTTTGCCCTGTTAATCTCCTGCACTATTTGTCACCCCAAAGACCCTTACAGATCAATCGCTAAAGACATTACAACAATCTCCTGTTTAATATGCTTGTCCTTAGCCCTTGGTATAATTAGAACCTTTGGTAAAAACCTGCCAGTTATAAAATCCATCAATCTGTGCTAAACAAGGGCTGACCTGGAACCTGAGTGGATGAATAATTGAGGTGGAGAAGAGGATCTGAGTGCGGCAAGCACGCCACTCATAATTCCTTACCAAACCCTGTAATACTTCAAATACTCAGTGGCACAAGCAACCACTTATGATGTGACGTGACTTGTCGATGTTTAAGTCCCTTATGTGTGCAGCGATGTTCTACATCCATTCTGATGTTTCCTTCTGTTTATTAGCAGCTATCAGAGGATATTCAGATCAGCAGCTTCTTTGCTGGTTATGATTCCCCTCGTTATTCCCATGTGCACCCTCTTGAATAATGCATTCTTCTGCTTAAAGGCAACTTCTGTGTCCTCCTTAAGACATGAACAGCCACTCTGTGACACATCTAAAGAAAGCTGGAGAAAAAAATGCAACTAATGCTGGATGAAGGAGCTTTTGTTATCATCCTTGTAGCTTTAAGCAAAACTTTGAAACTGCCTTCTGACATAGTTAAAGTTTTAGCGTTTAATAATTATTTTTTTGCTGTTCGTTATTGTAGAATACAATTCATATCAGATATAAAAATACACAAACGGAAGAATTTTCAATATAGACCTCTAAGGTAGGACACTCTCACATGTAAGTCTTTAAAAATAACTTATAAATGATTTATAATTTATTTACTAATACTTTATAGATCATTTAGGAGCTATTGATTACGGTGACTTTAGAGCAATAAGGTTGTAAAATTTGTAATATACTATTAACTGTGTAGTTGCAAATATTAAACGTTCAACTAGCCCATAACACTTGTTAAGAATGCCACAGGTCAATGAATCTATCTGATGAATAAATGTGTTCATGTACATGTGTGAACAAGCCTCCATCAACCACATTTTCAAAGTGAACTGACTGTACTGACCAAATATTTCTTTTAGCAGCTGAATGTTAAATGTCAACTGCATCAATAATGATGCACTCAATTACTGTTGTACATGCTAAGTTTTAGCAATGATGTGACTGCTTAGCTAAACAATTGCATGAATTACACAGAAATTACTTTTTTTTTACTTAACTGAAA
>JAQNCA010000014.1:24380714-24396263 GCA_029783725.1 Acanthurus tractus
AAAGGTGAAGTGCTGGCTATTGTGGTAAAAACACACCAGAGCTGTAGCTATTTTTGGCTAATTGTATTCTGGATTACATGTATTGCGATATGTGCTGTGTGTATCGTATCCTGTTCTGGAATTCCTAAATCTAAAGTCCCATAAACTGTAGCTGTAGTGTATGTGGTTTTTCAATAAAAGAAGCTGATGTTTAACGCTTGTAGAGAGGCCCCTTGGGAGGCCCCAGCACACCCTAGAATCGCCACTGATCTGACTGCTTACATTTTGCAAAGCATTGCTTTTCATTCAAATATAGTGGTAGGTTTTGAATGTTGTGTGACATAATTTAACTCAGACACGCATAAAATCAATTTCCCCTCCATATTTGTCTCTACACTTTGAGTGGAGTCACTTCTTGATCACCTCTGGTTACATTCAAATAATTTAAACTTTGAGCATAAGCAGCTGGGCTGAAAACCCGAGCAGTGCACAACGCCAAGGGTAGTGGTGCCCGTTAGTCAGGCGCTGCTGGCCTCTCCATATGTAAACAATGGAAGAGCCAGCACAAAACAGTTTTATTGCTGGTCACGTGAAGAGTTCTTAAGTGGAAATGTTTTGGCTGTTACCAAAAGCGTCAGACCTGAGAGGGAAAAAGGAAAAAGGAAGTGAGGTAAGGTGCAGGAATGGAAACCCCCTGAAAACAGACATTCACAAAAAGAACATCAGAATCACCATGACAGCTTAATGAGTGAAAAGTGCAGAGAGAGATGCCACTGATGCCTGAATGTGAAATATTGCTATAACAGGTGGCACAAAAATTATGGTCAAAACATTAAATAGATGTAGGGGTGGGAAAATCTGCCCAGCCTGCTCACATCAAGATAAAGCCAGTAGCCATTTTACCACCTCAAAAGCAGGACCCCCTCAGGATGAGACCCACAACTGAGGGCCTGATAATGGCTGGAATGTCAAACATCCTACCAGACACATGATGGTACACAGAGGTTGACTTGTGTCAGCCCTTTTAGTATGCCAGTACATGATAGCACCTAGCAGCACCTAAATTTTTCAAGTACAGTGCTTCAGTGCAAAGACAACATTTTATTGTGCAGTTCTACCACAGAACAATGTAGTCCACTGCAGTCTTGACAGCTCGTGCAGCAGATGTTAATAAGGAAAACAAATAGAAAATGCAAAAGTGGTAAAAGACAGGAGTTAAATACTTACATGGACAATAATATGGGGACAAGAGGCTTATAGCCCCCTCACAAGAGGAAGCAGCACATAAGCTCCAACATCTTAAACAGTGGGGCAAATTCAATTCAATTCAATTCAATTCAGTTTTACTTATAAGCAACAATTCACAACAAAGTTGTCTCAATACACTTTACATATAGAGCTTGTCAGGACCACTCTCTATAAATACATTGATTATTTAAATTTATAGGAACCCAACAATTGAAAGCAAATCCCACATGAGCAAGCAATAGGCGACAGTGGCGAGGAAAAATTAGAAAAAAAACGGGGGGACAAGAGGGGGAGGGGAAAGAGATAGACAGAACGGTGGAGAGAGAGCACGGCCAAAAGCTAAGATAAATCTATATGTTAAACTATTTGTAAGCTACATAAAAATGTTTTAATAATAATAACAATGCCAAGAGTAGTAATGCTTGTAATAATAACAATAATAATAATAATAATAATAATAGTAATAAATAACAAAAAACTAATAATTGCTCTGATTATCAAGCAGAGCCACAGCAGAAGGCACAGCTTGGATCAGCATCCTGGCACAACCTCTGTCCATGGGTATCTGCGAGACAAGAAAGCACAAAAGACTCCGGGGAAGGTGGCAAGTTAGTAAAGACATGAATTGAGCATGGATGCAGAACATATAGGTAGAGAGATGGAAGAGGAGTGCACAGTGTGTCATGGACTTCCCCAGCAGCCTAAGCCTATTTAGCAGCATGACTAGGGACTGGTCCAAGGCGAGCCTGAGCCAGCCCTAACTATAAGCTTCATCAAAAAGGAAGGTTTTAGAGAGATAGAGTTAGAGATTTTTGGAACCACCAGTAGGTCTGCGTCCTTAGACCTTAATGGTCTAGTCGGATAGTAAGGTACTGCTAGCTCTTTAAGATAAGATGGTACCTGGTTATGAAGAAGGATTTTGAATTCTATTCTAGATTTCACCGGTAGCCAGTGCAGAGAGGCTAATACTGGTGTAATATGATTCCTTAACCCAGTTCTTGTCAGTACACGTGCAGCGGCATTTTGGATCACTTGCAGACTCTTCAAAGACTTTATGGTGCAGTCCGATAGTAAGGAGTTGCAGTAGTCTAGTCTGGAAGTAACAAATGCATGGATTAATTTTTCTGCATCTTTTTCTGATAGTATATGCCTAATTTTTGCTATGCTATGGAGATGAAAGAAGGCAGTCCTTGAGATTTGTTTAGTATGGGAGTTAAAGGACATATCCTGATCAAAAATAACCCCCAGATTACTAACGGTGGTACAAGAGGCTAAGGTAAAACCCTCTAGAGTAGCTATATTATGGGATAGTCTGATCCGATGTTGTTTAGGGCCAAGTACTATAACTTCAGTCTTATCTGAATTTAGTAATAAAAAATTACGGGTCATCCAGGTTTTAACATCCTTAAGACAGGCTTGAAGTTAAGCTAATTGATTTGTTTCCTCTGGCTTTATTGATAGATATGATTGGCTATCACCTGCATAACAGTGAAAGTTAACTGAGTGCTTTCTAATAATATTGCCTTGGGGAAGCATATACACGGTAAACAGTCTTGACCCAAGCACTGAGGCTTGTGGAACACCGTGACTAACTTTGCTGTATACAGTGGGTTCGTCATTAACATAAACAAACTGAAAGCGATCCGATAAGTAAGACTTAAACCATCTTGGTGCTGTTCTTTTAATACCAATTGAATGTTGCAGTCTCTGCAGAAGAATATGGTGGTCAGTTGTGTACAGTACAGAGTACAGAGTACAGAGACAAGTCCAATAATAAGAATTCAAATGTTGTTAAGAAATGGTCTGATAAAAGAGGATTCTGTGGATATAAACCAGCCTCAGCTCATACAGATGATTATTTTCATATTTGACACATTTTTTTGATTATTACTTATCAGAGTTAATTAAAATGTTTTATTTTAATCATTTTGAAAAGAAAATTGAGCTGTATGCTCTGCCCCTCCTAAATGCTTCAATAAAAGTTAATGCAATTGGATTTAAACTATAATTGTTGAGATTTGATCATTTACTTCTTATTTGGTGGCAAAACATTGGGTTGTAGTATATTTGCAGTTTAAAGGTTCTCAAAGGTTGCTCTAGCCACAAAAATTAACAGATCCTTGGGGCTTACATCATAGCCTTCAAACAAAATCCTATCATATCACCAAGAGCCCAGATCCATTGGAGGAGAGCTGCAGTTAATTAGCTATTCAATCAGCTGTGGTATCAGAGTAAATAGGGTAACCAGCCTTAACAGAGCAGAGATCATCTCAAGGTCCGCTGCACTTAATCCAGTCACATCCTTTTCTGATGTTGATGATTGTATAACAGTCTTAAGTAATATGATTCTCAGTAATAAAAATGAGAGGATCGCTTCTTTTTTGTTTTGTTATGCTGAGGTTGAGAGAGCCACCAGCTGCTGCATGTAAATACACCGCCGTTGCCATGGTAAAAACACACACATGCACACACACATATGCACACATGAAACACACAAGTAATACACAATCACATACGGCAGTTCAAAACAAAATGGTAAGCCAACAGCTACCATTGTTGTCATCACTGCTACTATTACTTTAGATGTACACTTTGCTGCCATTGTAATCTTTGTTGCCTTTTAATTGTTAATGCTGTAATGATTGTTTCAGTCCTGCCTGCAGTTACCTCTGCCACAATTCTGATTTTATTGCTGTTGTTGTCATTGTTTTTTAATTTTTCCATCCATTTTGTGTTTTCCAACTTTATTCTCTATTCCTATCCACTCTTAAACCTTGTACTGTTTGGTAGCCTTTCTAAGAAATTTCAATACAGATTGCAACAGTAAAAGTAGAATCCTACTTGCTGAGCAAATCTGTTCTGGTACCACAAGGCACCTGGAGCCTTCTTGTGGCATGCCTAGGCTTCCAAACAGAATAGGGTCAAAAAAAGAGAAAAAGCAAAGATAACAGAAAAAGAAAAAGAAAAAAGTGGATCAGCCCATTTTAGTGTGCAAGTGGTGGGCTTATCATGGCAAAAAGGAAAAACTAGACACAATAAAGGAGAAAAACGTGTTTTTTCCATCATCTCACCATTTTTTGAATGGCAGAGGCAAAAATAATTCAGACATATTGACTATCCATCAATGACATTGGGATAGATAGCTCTTGGAAATTCCCAGTCTATCCACAAATTCACAAACTGAGCACTGTGCAGTAATGAGAAAGTAACATGTGCAAATAATACCTTAGAGAGAGAGTAAGTATCCAAAGCAATTTGTGACCACTGTCATGTAACAGTGTAATATCAAGATGAACTTAAAACTACAGCTACTCTATAAAGATGTAACTTCATTTGAAGAAGAAAAAAATTAACAGGGAGCCAAATCTGGTGAGTAGTATGTAATTAAGTAAGGATTATTTGTAACATCACAAATCACAAAATGCTTCACAATAAAATATAAAGACAGACATAAAAACAAAAATAAAAACAAATTAAAAACAAAGAATCAGACAGCCATAAGAAACAGTTTATCAGTTGCCTTTTGAACAATCAACAGAATTAAAGCGGGAGGGGGAGTGCATTCCACAGCCTGGGGGCTACCACTTGAAGAGGTGATCCCCGTGGATCATAATGCTGTTGTGCGGAACCACAAGCAGCCTCTTATTTGATGACCTCAGGCTGCAGGTAGGGCAATGTAGATAAACCAAATAAGAGATGTCAGAAGGAGCTTTTCCATTCAAAGCTCTGAAAATAAGGACTACAATTTTTAAATTAATCCTAAAATTTACTGGTAGCCAGTGGAGGGAAGCTAAGACAAGTGTGAAATGCGCTCTTTTGCTTGAGCAAGTTAAAAGTCTTGTGGCACAGTTTTGAACAGCCTGGGGATGACCAATGTCTCTCTTATACAAGCAGGTACAAAGACTGTTACAGAAGTCTAAGTGAGTTGAAATAAAAGCATGGATAATCATATCTTATTCTGTCTCTGATCCCAAAGTCCTCAATTTAAAAATGTTTCTGAGTTGGTGGAAGATAATTGTTTGGAGTGGCACGCCGGGGACAAAGCTGAGCTGAAAACAACTCCTAAATTCCTGAGGTTAAGTTGGGCAAAAGAGGTTTAAGCTTGAAAATGCTGCTTGACCTGACAAATACCACTTTCTAGGGTGATGATTAGTGTTTCTGTTTTTTTGTCTATGTTCAGCTCCAGGTAACAGTCATAGCATAGAGGTGGTATGATTTGTTATTGAACTGCCCAATTATCTGTCCTAGAGGGAGCAAAATAGGTCCTAAAACAGAACTCTGAGGTACCCCAGATGACAACTGTGCAGTCGCAGACTGATTTACAAAAACACCAAAACTTCTGCCAGAGAGTTCACAAAAGAACCATTCTTGGACCAATCCACACATTCTGATCATGTTTTGAAGTCTAAAAATCATAATCTTCCAGTCAACAGTATCAAAGGTGGCTGAAAGGTCAAAAAAACCCAAAACAGTTAATTCCCCAGAGTTGCTTGACATCATAATGGGCCTATTGTCATGTTGAAGAACATATTTGCCCAGATGCCACAGTTCAGATGGTTTGCGTAAAATGTTTTCACCTTGGTACTCTGTGTCAACAAAGGGACCCCGAGGGAAAAATTCCCGGTGCACAATCCAACAAGCAAAGAAATCAAAGAAATCAAAGAAAACAACCAGTATGCTTTTGTCATACTCCTATCTTGATGTGCTGTCGTCTCTGCAAGGCTGCATGCTCTTCTGCTTTCCAAGACTGCTGTTTGGCAAATGAACCAGAGACACAACTCTCACCACCAGCGATAATTCTCAGCATGAAGTTTAGGTCATCCTCTGCCTTATGCAAGAATCCTTGCAAACTCCTTTGCTACTTCTGCTGGGGAGTCAGGAAATTACAAATGGGGACATATCAGTTGTAAGAAAAATCCATGTTACTGAGGTGCTGATTATGGTAAGGCAAATAGGTAGGAATACTTCATGAAAGTTAGTGCTGCACCTACTACCATCGCAGACTCTCTCAGCAGCACCTCATATGATGAGGCTGAAGAAAAAACGCATTTACCAAATTACCATGCTGTAGTTTATCAACATTCTGCTTGGTAACTGAAATTTATGAAATATTGTGGAGTTCAGTGAAATTAGGCAAAACAAAAGCTGACTTATCATCATAACCATGTCATCCTGACCACCTGTCCACTGTCTCACCCTGTCCTTGCACTGTGTATTTATGGGCATGTGTGTGTGTATGCATGAGTGTCTGTGTGTTGGTTTGTGTGTGTGCCTGTGTGTGTGTGTGTGAGCTTTCTTAATCAGATGCTTCCTCCATATCCTAAACTTTCTTTTGTGAGCAACAGAACGACCAAATGGAGTTGATAATAAGATGTAACACAATGGGGAAAAATCCACATCAGTTTCAATAATAACAATGCCACTATGTGACAACAAGTCTGTATTACCCAATGCACACAACAGAGTTCAGTTTTTAAGGGAAATACTTGATCTGTTTTATAACAAATTACACATGGCTAAAACAAAAAAGATTAGTAAATTAAAACAATAAGTAAAATACCTTAAATCAGACCCATATATATATATAT
The DNA here is from genome assembly GCA_029783725.1 of Acanthurus tractus. NCBI lineage: Eukaryota > Metazoa > Chordata > Actinopteri > Acanthuriformes > Acanthuridae > Acanthurus > Acanthurus tractus. The sequence goes on from JAQNCA010000014.1 coordinate 24,387,530, forward strand.
TTTTAAAAAAATCAAAACTTTTAATCTCAGTTTGATTTTTTTTTTTTTATATATGGGTCTGATACTAAACCTTTAATCTCAGTAAGTACCATGGAGGCCATTACGGGTGTACATAGCATGTAATGTAAATTGTGACAAGCCAAACATGCGTTGTGCCAAAAAAGCCGTTTGACTGATATAACAACCTCATGGCATTAAAATCTTAATGACATTCAGTGCATTGAGTTGAGGCAAGCCTTCAACATCTTCACTCTCATTGGGAGAGCAGGACTTAAATGTCTCCCGATAAACTTTAGTGAACTTAATGAGAGCAGGTTTTTTAAGATTCTGGATGAAACAATAAAGACAGGTCTAACAGTCTACAGATACCCTACTGGAGCATATATTTAGATTTTATATTGACCAAAGCAGAGTGGTGGTGTGTTTTTAAAACAGGAGAAAGAAAAAAAATGACCCTTTCCAAAGAAATACATAATGAACAATTACGTAATATTTTATGTGTTTATGCAGAGACTGTAAAATCATTTTTGGCAACCTAAGATGTGACCTGATGTTCAGACAATAATGGGATATTGTCTTAAAATTTATGAAAACAGTATGTCATCTTTTAGGCTTAAACCTGTGAGCAACTATGTTACAAGACTGTGGTTTATTAGTGTCCCCCACAGTTTCCCCTGGGTCAGATCATGATCAGTAGACCTATTCTGTGATCACTAAAAAATTTTGTGATGTAATGAAAGTTTTATATTCATTTTAAGAGGAAATAATTAGTAATTATGATTTTAATCTGAGAGAATTGTGTCCTAGAGCCACTTGTCTAGCAGTTTGTTTGAGGGTGTGTGTAACTAGACTATATTTGTGTGTTTGGGTTCTTTTATTTCATTACCCATTTCACCAAATGACACTCAAAGGACTGAGGCAGAGCTGATATAGACATCATGGTCTCAGCCTCTCCCACCTAATTGCTTTTGCCATATCCAGTATGTAATACGAACATCATCAGTTCATTCTTATCTTGAAAACAGAAGTGGGCAAGGCTTTAAAAACATAAACGAAATGTAATAAATGTGCATATTTTTATTAGTGTATAAACACCTGAAATAAAAATCTGTGTGTTGTCATTACCTTAGAGTATTGAGTCTTTAATGGATTCTGTTTCACTGCCATATTTGGAGTACCCTAGAATTAAAAAAAAAAAACACTGACTCTAAATACATTTTGCACAAGTTTTGCAGCCACTGTAGGTTTTTTAAGATTGAAACAAGAATTACCCACTGTAAAAACCTAGAAGCATGTGATTGGGAGTAACTATCTGGATCTTGACAGTGTGAATTGATAAAGCATGGTAAATAGAAACTGGATGAATGAGAACAAGTCCTGATCCACCCATCTGTGGAGGGAAAAAAAGTCCTGATCCACCCACTCACTGTATTATCTCTCATATAATAGAATCAACATTTATTCTTCGGACCCCCAAAGTTTTCAGGCACAGTAACTCTGTAGCATGCACTTTACGAGCAGTCAGTCCAGTAGTCACTGAGCTGTTGATGTTCAATACTTCAATTTCAGATGAAGATTTAATTTGGTGTTTCTATGGTTAAAAATCCCTGCATATGGTCAAATAATTGTATCTGACAGTCGATGCTATCCATTTCACCTGTCAGAGTCCTAAGTTGTCAACAGAGGTGTCTCACCAAGTCACACATGAAGGAGATTGGTGTTTATATACTTACTATAATATCATTAGGCCATGAAAAATGCATGTAGAGCTGCTAAATAATGAGCATCACTTACTGTTCCGAATCCATCACATGGCACTGAATTCAAACGAATAAAAAGCACTTTTAAAGCAGTTTTGTCTGTTAGTCCTATTAAGATTAAGATGCACTGCATGTGACCATATCAGTGTAACAGTACTGTTGTTTTCTGACATCAAAATGCAGAAAAAAAGTTTAGCCTGCCTGATTGCTGTGGTCCCAGATTCTTTTCATTGAGTTTTCTTTCCCCTTGTACAGAAAGATAGCAGTCTGCCACTTGAAGCACTTGTTAAATTTACTAATATTGTCATTTCAGTCCAGCAGTTTCCAAACTTAAAAAGAATAACATACAAGTTAATCATAAGCAAAAAAAACATGGTAGTCAATGTGGTAGTTAAATGAATCTTGACATTTGCAGGCCATTTATTTCCCTCACCATTAAAAAATGTATCTTAGTAAATTGTCACATCAGTGCCCTTTACCAAGGCAGATCTAGAGCTAGTCCCAGCCACACAGTGGCTGCCTACTGCTGTTTTGAAGTCTACAAATCATATCCTTTTGGTGAGCAGTATCAAAGATAGAAAGGTAAAAAAAACAGTAAATTTCCCAGAGTTGCTTGACATCATAATGGGAGGGTAAAGAGTAGTGGCTTGCTTTCGATGTTCTCTGATTAGCCCTGTTGTCATGTTGAAGAACATATTTGTCCAGATGGCACAGTTCAGATGGTTTGCATAAAATGTTTTCACCTTGGTACTCTGTGTTAACAAAGGGACCCCGAGGGAAAATTCCCGGTGCACAATCCAGCAAGCAAAGAAACTGAAGAAAACAACCAGTACGCTTTTGTCATACTCCTATCTTGATGTGCTGTCTTCTCTGTAAGGCTGCATGCTCTTCTGCTTTCGAAGACAGCCATCTTAGTTAGCTACACAAATCACGCACTTGCCCACAAGTTACATACCACAATTACCATCCATGTCCTTTCTGTAAGAGTTAACTATCTGATTCCCATCAAAAAATGTTTTGCCTTTTAACACTTTCTGCCGTGTGTCAGTGGAGCACAGCCGGTAGTCCAATTAGCTGTGTAGAATCATATTATCAATCCATAGGTGTTTCATGGGTCAGCTTTAGTTACTGAAGGCTATTTAAGATAGCTAGTGCAAACTGATAATAATTAACTTATAGCTAACTACGTGCAGATGTCACATGGTCCTGCCAGGGTTAGTAATCCGTTGGTACAGTACTATTCATGAGAAGGTTGTGATAGTTCTGGTCCATCTTCTATTATACAGTCTATGGTCCCCACCCTCAGGGAGAAAGAGATTAAATTCTCCCTGCACTTTCCAGCCAAGCATCGTGTTTGACACAATGATCAGTTGCAAGGTTTTATTCAAAGACATTAAGTAATTCATCAAACAAGAATTGAAAATGTAACAGTTTCTGGATGTAGACTTCTGTAGTTAGTGAAAATTGATTCTGCACTCTTGAAACCCTCTCAGTTTAAGACGGCAGATTATATCATTTACTTAATTATTCTCCTTTTTTTCTTTTCAAGTGCAGGAGATTGCACCTTTGCTATAATTTTTGTTTGTTTGCTCTAAAAGAGACTTTTGATTGCTAACCATTTTGCGCTGCATTTCCTCATTGACTAATGGGCCTCCTTTTTTCTTTTCGCTTAGGTGGGAAAGGAGGCATATGTGTGAGTGTTTATGTGAATGTTAGTGGGGTGAGAAGGATTGTTTCATCTTAGTATTTGCTCTTCAAGTTTGCTTACTCAATTTCAACATTGTCTTGCTTTATATCATTCATGCGATAAATGACTGATTGCTCTGCAACAACTAGGGCCCAAGGCGCCTAATGAAAAATATTACATTCATCTGATTATTAATTATCTTAGCTGTTTAAACATCAAATCAAATCAAATTTTATTTAATAGCACCAGTCCACAACCAAAGTTGTCTCAAGACACTTTACACATGGAGTAGGTCTAGATCACACTCTAAAATTCCGTTTCAGAAGACCTAACAACTGAAAGCAATTCTTACATGAGCAAGCACTTGGCAACAAGGGCGAGGAAAAACTTCTTTTTACACGCAGAAATCTCTGTACAGATCCAGGCATAGAGGTGGGCGGCTATCTTACAAGATTGGTTGGGTTAAGAGGTAGAAAGAGAGTAAGAGGTAGGGCAAGAAAAAGATAGAAAGAGAAAGAGGCAGAGGGCAGAAAAAGAGAACAACACAGTGGTTGGTGGGAGACAGAGATGCAACAAACGCTATAGAGGCAGGAATGTAAAAAGTAAAAATTACGGTGCATGACCCTATGAAGGTTACATGTGAGTGTACCAAAATAATAATAATAATAATAATAATAATAATAATAATAACAATAATAATAATAATAAAATAATGGAGACATTTGCATGACAATCATAGCAGAAAGTGCAGCCATGTTCACAGAGGCTCTGGAAAAGACAGCAAGTTAGTAACAGGCACTGGTAACATGTCTTGCCTCAACAAGATAATTGCATGAACTTCATGGAATGTCAGGGGCCTGGAAAAAAACTACAAAATGTGGGAAGATTTATTCTCATTAAACCTCACTGCTGGTTGACATTATATTTCTACAAGAAACTGACACCACTGAAATTAGTGAGTAAAAATTAAAACCCGGACAGATCTCCCTTCACATTCAGCAGTTATATTTTATGATACAGTTCATTTTCTTTTGAAGTCCACTGATGTTTAATTTAAAGATTAATTTTTAGAAAGATCATCTTCCAAACCTCCCCTAACAATTAATTCAGTTCAAGCATTAAACAATTTGATCAAATCTAGAAATATGGTTGATATTTGGAGATAACAACATCGTTATAAAGAGGAATACTCGTTCCATTCCACATGCTTCAGTCATATACTAGAATTCAAGGTATTAACTTGAGTGTTCAATCCTATGCTGCTCTGGTCATCAATATTGCCACTGATGTAACATATTTTTTTATTTATAATTATTTATTTATAATTATTTTTTATTATTATAGTTTATACTGAACTAAAGAAGAACTAAATTAGTGTAGTCCCTTAAGGCAGAAGCTGTCATTGAAGGGCACCATCAGTTATGAGCTGTGACCTCTAAATGCGTCCATAATTTCAGTGTTTATGTCATGACTGTGGAGGTAAATATGATTGAGGACAATGTCATCGATATCACAGGTGGGTCCTTGTGGACCAGTTTGGTGTCATCAGACCTGTAACCATAAATCTGTAGTGGCAGGTGTATTGTTAAGCCATTGACTGTTGCCCTCTTGTCCTCCTTCCTTTATCATTAAGGGCATTATGCTCCATGTAACTTTGGCACTATTGCTTGGGCCATTTGACTGTCAAGTCACAGAGGTAATTGGTCACATGCCAAGTAAAAGGATTGTTTGGGCAAATTCAAAGGATTTCCTTCACTTTAGTGCATTCTTGGGTTATGGATGAGATATAGAGAGAGGTCATCATCATGACAAACAATGAATGGCAATGTCCTGAAGTGTAGATGTATATGTTGCTAATTAAAAAAAGTATCTAAATTACTGATATTGCAATGCACAGACAAAAGAGTAATTCTTTGTTGTGAAATCCTGACACTAATTTAAGTATTGCACTATGTTGCGACTTTGGATTTCTCTTAGTCTCCCCTTGGTCAGTAGTATGGGTTGGTGGTTGTGTTTGCAGTTAAGATTTTACAGTAAGTGTACTCAGGGAGGTCACAATGGGTGATTAAAAGTCTAGGTATACATTGTAGGACAGTACCTGTTCACAAGCTAGGTTCAAACAGTAGATTTTTTATTTTTTTGATCAGAATTGACAGTGTTAACCTCCAGCAGCTTAACACACAGTTAAGTAACAGTATTGCAGTTGTTGTTGTGTGCTCGCAGACACTGAGCCACTTTTTAATATTTCTTTTCTCATTACATTACATTTGTTCTAAGCAGTGTCAGGAGTGAGAAATGTGTAAGCTGGACTCAGGGGGAGATCACCATCCCTACAATTGCCAGCTTGACAGCTTGTTCGAATATAATGAATCAATCTTAGTTGTTGGTGGTCTGTGTAGGTTGACATCGTGGTTGACCCAAGTAATGCCCAGTCAAGCCCAAATTTGGTGTTTATCGTGGAATAAGCAGCTGTCAACACAGACCTTGTGATGTCTCAACAAATACTCTCATCATGGCTCCAAAAGGGAGCAAATTTCCACTGAAGCCCATGTTAAAATGGCCAACTTTAGAGCAGAAATAAACATATTTACAGCCTGGTTCAAACAACTTTTTTTTGTCTACAGCTTCTCTATCAACTCATGAAAACTCTGAGGGGGGTGAATTTTTTTTCTAACTCCTTTGTTTATTTTATATTTAAGCTTAAAATTCGCCAATTTTCCGTTGATTGACAGCCTGTTAACGAATATCCAGGGGCTATTAGCTGAATGGATGCGCTGTCCGTCCTTCGACCCCGCCTCTTTTCCCACATTTGGTTATTTGTTGTTTAGGCGGGCTCTTGGCGGAGTCATGCGCAGGCTAATGGCGGTGCCCAGGACAAGATTTCTGAGGCTTCACTTTCGCTCATGCAGAAACCAATGGGTGACATCACGGAGGGTTTGTCCAGTGTTTTATACAATGGTTCATACTCTTGTGGTCATTAATGTTGTCAGTAAATTTGAGAAGATTTGGATGAAAACTTTTCAAAAGAAATTATTTCTTATTGAAAAGTTTGGCCTGATGGTGGTGCTAGAGGTCAAGGTTTCATTATCAAGGGGTTATTTATGTATTCAACAAACAAACTGACACAAAAACTTAGTCAAAAATTTGCTGTAAATCATTTTCTGGAGGCAAACATCCCTGGGGTAAAATTGACCCCAAGGGTAAAATGTGTTAGTAATATTTGAGGATAATAGGAGGGTTAATCCCAGCAGTCTCAAAGCTATTATTTAGCCAAACCCAGGTCAAAGTCATCTTGTGGTTTGGAGTGCACTTGACCCATCCTCTTCTTAGCTGCTGACTGTTCCAGAAGGCAACAGGTTTGTGACAGGTCTTGGTTATTACATTACACACCTATACCTATATAATATATACAAATACAGTATAAATATGTTTACAGTGGTGGCCAAAATTATTAGAACGCCTGACAGATCTGAAAATATTGACCTTTTCTTTTGCCTCCAAAACATGAATTGATTTCATAATGTTCATGAAAAATGCAGATGGTTGCTCTGAGCACAACAAATATCAGATGAAGGGAGTCCTACTGTTTTTATCTACTTTTAACTTAAATATTTGGTGTGTCCACCTTTTTCAGCAATTACAGCAGCACATCTCTCTGGCATAGTGTCAATATATTTTCTGAGAACTTCAACACTTATGTTATCCCATGCCTTCTGCAACTCAAGCCAAAAGCTTTTCTTTGAATGTACAATAGATCTGTCCAGTTTATTTTCCAAGTCACCCCAAATTTGCTCGATGGGGTTGAGGGGGCCAGTCCATCATTTTCAATGCTCCAGCAGATTCCTTCTGTTGCAGGTAGTTCCAGCAATAGTTAGAAGAATGTTTGGGGTCATTGTCCTCTTGGAAAATAAATCCAGACCCTACAAGAAGACTTCCAGATGGTACTCCATGCGTCACCGGAATGTTGTCGTATACCTAATTATCCATGATGCCATCAATTTTCACTAAGTCACCTGTTCCTGAGACTGAAATGGCACCCCACACTATAATGCTACCCCCTCTGTGTTTAACTGTTGGCTAGAGACACTCATTTTTATATCTCTCCCCCTCCTTCTGTCTGAGCATACACTCTTGGCTTGTTGCTGTTCAAACTGGGACTCATCAGTCCACAACACTTTATACCAATCTCACTCTAGAAGCTTTTTTATAGTGCAGGGAAGCTTAAAACATGTTTAGAAAATCTGTTAAAAAATTGCCACATCTCCTACATTTTCACTGAACATACATCATTTGCTCTCAGTTTGAAGACACACCGTCTTAGCCAGTTGCTTATTTTGTCAGCAGGACCTATGACTTTCAAATAAATGCCCTGCAAATGTAGAGAGATAACTAGAGTTGTGTACATCTAAAGATACCTTTTTTGCTGTACAAAACTCCCTGTGTTAACTGCTATGATATTTCTAAGGTCCTTTGGGTGATATGACCTAAAATTGGGCAGAGCCTTCTTTTTTCCCCCCTTTTCTTTCTTTTAAAGGGCTATGTTTTTCATCCCTCTGTCTCCTTCTGTCAATGGCTCAGTCCTTTGAATTTCGCTTTCCACACACTCATGAGGTTGGTCTCTGCCCCTCCTTTGTGTCACTTTTCTTCACAAAACAGAGTTTATATAGGGCCTACTATATCTTCACTTCATTGAAAGATTAAGAGGAAGATCAGCTGTCCTTTGCAAGAAAAGAGGACAGAAAAGCTCCACTAAAGTAAACAGCAAGTAGAGCAGTCTGATAGAGTAAACTTACATTCCATATTTTTGAAGTTTCATGCTGGAAAATATCAGTAACAGTAGAATAATATGCTTACCTGTATCTTGTTCTTCTGTTTTGACATCCTTACTGCTCAGCACTGTAAGGCTGGATTTTTTGACTTTGTGACTGCAAAAGTGAGACCAAAATATAACTATGTATTACATTTGCAACCAGTGTATACTAACTGCAGCTTTGAAAAGCATAAATTAGTACTGTTAAGAGTGACATGCTGTTGTGCTGAGTCTGTCTTTTCAGTTGACCTATACCAGAGAATATCCTGCTAAAACTGATCCCTGAGATTGTTGTGCCTTTATTGTTGTGTATGAAGTTTGCTCTAAGTGAATAAATGATGAAGTTCAGATGCCTGTTATGTGGACTCTGCGGAAATACTCTGTTAATTTTCACTGCTACGCTGATGATACACAGCTTTATGTATCACTGAAGCCAGGTGAGACAAACCACTTAGATAAACTAGATGCCTGTTTAAA
>JAQNCA010000014.1:24406022-24421503 GCA_029783725.1 Acanthurus tractus
TTCACATCTGGAGAGTTATATTGGTAACTCTGTAAAAGTAATTTGTATCCTCCCTTTTCGTCTTATTTGTTTAATCTCGAATAACCTTTGTTTTTGTTTGTCTGTGTCTTCTTCATATACCTTTCTTAAATACTGTTCTCTCATTCTAGCGTTTCTAACTCCTCAGTACTCCTTTTGGACCTCTGGGTTTTAACTTTTATTGCCCTTCTCTCAAGTTAATTTTTTTGTTCTTTGTAATACTTTCCGAGGTAAAGTCACAGAGCACAGTCATCATGCATATTCATGGACAATCAGACATTAAAATGTAAATAAGTTGCTGAGTGCCAGTTGTCTGGTCACAATTTAATTATCTAAACCAGCTGAATAAGCACAGAGACATGACTCAGTGCAGCTGGGTCTCAGCATCAACTCGAACATCTCTGTGCAGAATTGCATTGTAGATGCTGTTAAATTGTGATGTTGCATTTATACTTTTTTATCACTGACATCCTGCTCTGAAGCTCACAATCAGTTTCTTTCCTGGAATACTGAATTATTCAGCAAAGTATTCTAAAGATATGTTATGTTATCAGATTGTATTCATTCAATTCCATGTCAACATGTCAACATTTATTCTAAATATCAATGAGAAAACCCTGAGGCTAACACCAAATACGGTATTCTATTCAAATTAAAACACATACGCCTATGACATTAATGAATGTAATTCATATGCATTTTAAATTCTGTAAACTTTAGACTAATGCCACCAGGAATATATTTCAAAAAGGAAACAAAACTTTGGTTATTCCAGAAATCAAAAGATTTGTGAATGACTGCAGCAGAAGAGGTGCATTTCTGGTGTTTGTTTGCCAGCTATGGATCGGCCCTGCTGTTAACTACAATGTATATCAGTTCTTACTTTATTGTATCTTTCATTTTTGGATTTTCTTATATCAATGAATGAATCACTTGTGTGTAATTGTGTGAACTTTCTGCTTAACAACCTGCTCTGAAGTTGCTGGTTATAACCAGAACATTTTCATGACCCACAATACAGAAAGATTTTACTATTGCTTTTTTGTGTCATTGTGGACAAAGTCTCCTTTTTAACAGTAGATAGACCACAATGAAACACTAAAATGTCACTGAAACCCACATAACTTTCCACCAGTAACTGTTACAAAAGATGCTGCAGTGTAAACTAGTTGTCTATTTATGGCTCTATGGAAGCAGGATTTCTCTGGCTCCAGGCAAACGCCCAACTGGCAGGACAGTGGAAGCACTGTGGACAACAAAAACAGCTGAAACTACACAAATCCTGATTACACATCATCTACCTTTTAATCCATCTCCCTCTAAACAGTTTGGCCTGGTTTTTCCCAAAATAAAGGTTGATAGATAATCTATGGAGGATCCTTCACATAGGCTTCTAGATCTTTACTTGAAGCTGTTACGAGATGCATGATATTTATTTAAAACAGGATAAATTTTCCATGTGAAGCAATGATGCTGCATATTTGCTGCAATATGCTGCTTCTGATGCTGTTTTAAATAGGACAGAACATCATAACTATTTAACTGCCTTCTTCCCATCATACCTGCACATTTTTCCACTCACATTTACACTCATACACACTGCACAGTCTTCAGTCTGACAGAAAAGCGTAACTAAAATAAAGTGTCTCAAATTGCTTTGAAAGACTGGTAAACATGTATGTATGAGTGTGTGTCTGTAGGGTAGGTTGGTATTTTGGCTCTAGAAGTATGCATTAATCAAATATTCTGTGTACTGTATATACTCCTATTTCAGTCACTGTGTTAGAACATAAAGCATTATAAGATGGTGGTACAGTTTTTTTCCTCTTAGGTAAATGAATAGTCTAACAAACAGTGTGAAGACAGTTAAAGTTTAAGTCAGAGTTTTTAACTGTGATCTTTACCACCACCCTGAATGTGGAAGGAGTTTAAATCAAAACCCGAGCCCAAAATTAAAATAAGAAAGAAAAATAGTAAAAACTAAAACTCCGACAGCTCAGAAAAGTCATAAATGTATATTTATCTGCCTCAGGCCATGAAAGCCTCTTAGGCAAATCAACAAATAAAATAAGTTTTTCTAGTACGCTACTGTTGGAAAAAGACTGGAGTTCTATAGCAGATCCTAATTTAGTTTAAAGAGGAAATGCAGCTTCTTGGTTTATCTTCATGAAAAATGTATCAAATACATGCTACATCCTTGTATTACAAAAATTTAATTATTTCAAAAAATGTCAGATCATTTTTCAAAATTTTCTTGAAAATTTTTGCTATTTTAATGCCCATATATATATATATGGGTGTTTTTCAAGTATCATTACTCCCTCCTTATTCCTTTTGGCTGTTTTGTAACAGTATTTGTTGAAGCAGAAATTAAATTGAATAAAATTAAGTAAAAAAAATAAAAGCTTTTAAAGTCTGCTGTCTCATGAAGTCACCACTTTTCTTTCTCCCCCAAGGCAAATTTTATTTGCTTCTTATCAGCTGTCCGCACAGGCCAGGAATCCAATCTGGGTCCTTCCTGCTGTGCACTTTCCTACTGAGCTAACATGGCCTAGAATAGAAACATCTCTACAGCATTTACTCCACTTGAACTGTGTCCTCAGTGATGCAGTATACCCATAGAAGAGCTGTGTTTTGCACAGCACTTAGGAAAAAATCCCATTTTTTAATTATTCTCACTGCTACTATTTAGCGCTTCTTCCATCTGTTTATGTAAAACAGTCACATCCCATACCATTTTTCTCTCTGTGTGACAAAGTCTGGCGTGAAATGATAAATTGAGCCCATCCAATTGATTTACAGTGTTTTTCAAGAGACTCAGAGGAGAGCTGCAGCATCCTGTGACTTCACTTCACTTCCTGATCCCTTTCTCCTTGCTATCTGTTGGCCAGGACATGGATATTTCCTTCTTTTCCCTTCTCATCACAGGTTGACCTTTTCTGTGGCGGTGGAAGGTGCTTTGGCTAAAACACAAACTTTAAAGGTTAAATTTCAAGTGCAGTCTTATCAAAGCACATAATGAAAATGAAGGAAAGACAAACAAGCCATTAATGTGACTAGAGGGTCAGCACATTGTTTTTCGGATCATTTGGTAGATGCTTTTGTGCTTTTCATTTGAAGGCTTTCAAACACACAACAAAACAAGGTGACACTAAAACAAAATGATCACAAATATTACATATCACACTAAAACTACTGAGTTGTTTTTTAGTTGATCTTTGATCTTTGGAGAGTAGAGTACTGAAAGTCTATACTCAAGTGCACAGCTTTTGTACAGTACAAGTACAGTTAATTGAAATAAAGAGTGACTCAAGTAAAAGTGAAAAGAGCAACTCAAGAAACCCACTCAAGTCAAAGTAAAAATAATCAAAAACAATGATAATTAATTACTACTGACAAGTTACTTTCCATTTAAATCAAACTTTAAAAACCCAGCTAATACTGGCTAGCTAACTGCATTTTCACCTACAGGTTGTGCAACTTACTACAAGTCTGCCAGACGTGGCATTTCAAGAGTGTCTAATTTCTGTACCGTGATGTATTTCCAGCACAAACAGGATCATTTGTGTTTTGTTACAAATAAGTTCAAATGTTGAAGTGTTAGTGTCTTGTTCATGTTTTCTGCAGTATTTTAGATGTTTTAGGATTCTGTTGTGGTCACTTTAAGATGGCAGGAAGTCAATAAAAGGATGTCATGCCATGTGACCAGGTAGCAGGAAGAAAGGGAGAATGGTTCTCATTGGTGTTGATGTACTGATGTAGTTAATTTAATGACATCTGCATGCGTCTTGCGCCTGGAGTGGCATCGCAGGTATGTATGTGTTTGTTTGATTGTTATCTTCATTTGGAGTTCATTATTTTTGGGACAATGTTAAAATTTGTGAAGTTTATTGGTAGATATTTACCAAGTACTGTTGCAAGTGATTACATTTAAAAAAGTGATGTTATATATTACATTTTGAGTTAAAAATACATTGAAAAGTGGGCCCCATTATAGCAATCATGGAGGAATGTGATGTTACAAATATGAGCTATATCGAGTTAGAGGCTAACATTAGCCTTGACAGTCACAGAAGACCACTACTGGGGTTCTCCTTTAATGTTTTCTGGTAGTCAATCTGAACTGTGCCACCAACACCATAGTGATTGACAGGTGGATGTAACAATACTATTGGGTTAAATTGCTCTGGGCAAGATGACAAAGTGAAAGTTTTTAACAGGAAGGAAAAATAATAAAATTTTGATACAAAAAAAACCTGAATTGATTTTTGGTAATTCCTTTGGCTAACATAGTTATGTAAGTAAGCAAAGGGACCAGAGATGCAATCTAGGAAATTAAAAAGATATTTTTCGTTTCAGGTGGACTTTCAACTTGCTTGTTAAAGCATAAAACTGTGTTTAAGATGTCAGGCAGCAGACATTTTAGCAAACACCTTTCATTGTTGTTGGTTTTAAAGCTTGGTGTAAAAATTGTGGCCAGGTGTGGCTTAGAGTTCTGGAAACTACTGCTCTTGATTTTGGTCATTATTACTTTAAAAAATAGATTCTTTATTTGTTATTTGTTATTCTAGGCTACTGGTCTCCCTCTAATGCTACCTACACTAAGTCTCTGCTCAGAGCAGAAGCTGTAACAAAGGTATTTGACAAATGTAGAGACCTAAAAAGAGATTACTGGTTAACAATTTACTTAAAGAGTAGAAGAACAGTTTTGTGGAAGGACAATGAAAAGACAATAAAAGAGAGAGAGACACAAGGAGAGATTAGTTGAGTCAACAGACAGTGAACATGTCCTACATAATTAGCTGTGTTATTCAAAGAATGCATTGTGATATCCCCCTGTAAGGCCAATTAGATGTTAATAAGGTTCTACAACAGCAGTGACTGATATCCTAATCTAGTGAACGAAGCAGTATTTATCACTCGTAATGCAATGGAAGTGAACCCTGATACAGTATCTGTTGTGCTGGCTAAAGAATTTTAAGCACTCAAGTGCTAAAACATTGCCTTGGTATAAATATATATTCTCTCTATGGCTCCTCTGAGGCTCAGTTTAATAGCTTTTCATTTATTACACAAAACTGATGAGTTGCTGTGATCTTTAAGAGACTTTAACTGTGAACAAACTGCAGTTTTGTTGGTACAACAAATTTACTACTAAAATTGCTTACCAAATCAAAGTTATTTCTTGTACAAGTAAAGTATAATATTAGCATGGTCTTTTTTGTAGTTTTTAAACACATTTAATATTACGTCAAACAACAACAACAAATATTGAATAATGTAAATGAACAATAAAATTGACTCTGCTGAGAAACTGTCTACATACATGAATAACTTCTTTCTGTTCAGCATATACACTGAGGATACTGTCAACTCTGTGTGTGTACTGAGTGGCTTATGAATAAATACAACAGGTCTGATGATTCATGTTTTCTCATTCACTCGCAGACACAAACACAAAAACACATACACACGCACAGACACACACACACACACACGCATGTACACATTATTAAAAGTTATGTTTGAATTTCTGCTGCACAAAAGCTCAAATGAACTGTGTGTCCTTTCAAGCACTACCTCTTTCTGTATTGCTCCCACTGAGATTGACTCATATTAAAAACTCTGTGATGTTATTTCTAATAAATGTCATTATTATCCTCATCTTTAAAGTTTATTAGCACTTTTCTCATCTGAATCTCTGTCAGGCTCTGGCTGGTTTAATTGAGGGAGGAAATGCATTTTATTTCTTGAAAACCAATTTGACTCCAACCTTTTTATGATGAGGGCCAGGGCCACAGAAGCTCTTCAGTGGTATAAGTTTCAGCTCTATTCACAGTTTTTTTACAATAGAAAATACTTTCTGCTGATAATATGCCAAATTTGTTATATTTATCAATTTTTCTATATTAATTCAGTTTTTTATATATATTTATATATATTAAAAGAGTGTTTGACTGAATTACCTACTCCCAGTGGTAAGTAACACATCACAACTGGTGGAGCAAACAATACCTGGCACCGACATTACCCACAACACAACTCAACCACAAACACTTCAGTGAGAAATTCAGGTGTGTTACACTCGTAGCAGCTAATGTAGCCTGGAGCCAATGGCCTGAAGCAGAGATGAGAAGAGGAGTTCTTATAGGCTCACTTCTTTTCTATTCATTGACATTAAAAGCTAAAAAGCTTACATTTACATAGAAAACATGGACATAATCTGATAACCATGCTGTACATGTCCTACAGTGAACCAGAGAGGGCTAATTGTGCTTTTCTGTTGAGCCCTGTGGTCATGAGAAAGCTTGTGCTCTGCTTCCCATTTTGCAAAAAAAAAAAACATTTGACTGATTTCTGGGATCACAACACAAGACAAACAGCAGCAACTGCAAAAATCCTGCATCCAAAATCCTGGATGCAAAAACTCAATGGGCTCATGTAGCCTTTGCAGGAATAGAAAGCATAAAGTCAAACGCAGGCTAGAAGTTACTGACTCATGAGTTGTGACATGTCAATTGCTCTCACTCCTCTCAAAAAGAATTTATAACACCTCATTCACTTGCAACAAGGACTCAGCCTTTAAAACACCTTAAACATTTTTAAATGTCACACAGCATACCACTGTATTCCCTCAGCATATGAATGTTCAGTGCAGTCCTCTATGGAAATATTTTACAGCTTGCAGTGTTTTGGCCATAGAGGGAGGTCTAACAGTGTGTGGAGTGGAGGGCATGGATGGGTGCCCAGGTCCCACAGCTGCATGGCGCTGGGGCACAGACAGCCCTTCTCTCTGGGGCACATTGCTCCTTTTATGCCCAACACACTAAAGCATTGATCTGAGGCTCCCTCGTCTCCACTGCTCCAACAGAGCTCAGGTCAGCACAGACTCCAGCAGGGCTCAGTGAACACAATATCTGACAACATTTCACATGCAAACATTTATTTGCTTGCCACCTGTCAAAGCAGGAGTAATTGGGGAAGTGAAATTTTGAAACGTTATTACTGAAACTTCCAACATCTCATTAACTAAAACACCTCAAGAAATATTTTGGCAACACAAATAAGAAAAAGGCTATCCTACTATTAAATTAATGACCTATTGATGATTTGTTATCATAAAAAATATTTTTTTTTAACGAACTGTGCCAAAGTTAAAATGGTCATTTTTATTTTTTAGTGTTATTTTACCCCCAAAAACCCAAATGTAGTGAATATACTGACATAAGCTGGAACTAACTGGTAACAAACACCCTAACTTAGCATGTTCATTTGTTAAATCAGGCATTAAGCATATAATATCTAATATTTCCACATAAAAAATGTCCTAAAACACCACATCTTTCTGAAGTCTGTTGAGGATAGCATGCATACTTATATGACTCCAGATGTTTCCAACCTTTCTTAAATCCGGGACAACATATATTCCTAATTTCATAACTTCATTTCAAATGCAGTGCCTATCATTCAGTCCCCTGTAGTTAGGCTTTAACATCTGGGGGAACCACTAGCAAATGCTTCAGAGTGAAAAATAAGATAACTGAATGGATGTAACTAAAGGTGTAGCATAAATAAAACTTTTAAACACCTCGCAAGTGAACATTTCTGCCTGAAGCAGTAAATTAGATTTTCATCTACAGTGATGTCTGTTGAAAAAATCCCATAATACCTTGCTACCTCAAAACAAAATTCAAGTACTACTTTTATTTTTATTGTTTTGACTGAGAGACACTGATTACATAACATGCTGCACCGTTAAAGAAACCAGTGTCAGTATTTTCAGATTAAAAATCATGTCTACTTGTATTTACAAAAGTCACTCATTGATAAAAGTTACAAATTCTCACTGTAAGCGATTATTTCTACAATATTTCTTCTGGCCCACTCACAAATATGTCTAGAGACTAACTGAACATCATCTGGGTGAATTATTAAAGACAAACAGAGGCAAAATAACAAGACGCCTTGTGCCAGATTGTGGAGTAAAAAGTAAGAATTTTTACAACAGTTGTCCAGAAAATCCATGCGAATTGATGTGTGAAAAAACTGTTTATTAGTCTACATATTGTAAAGTTTTACATGGCAAAGGATCAAATCTGACAGTTGGCCAGTTGTTTGGGAGGCCAGCTTATTCCAAACGGTTTCCGATTAAAAGAAAAATCAATCCACCCCATACCAGCATCTCTTTCTTTATGTGTCTCTTTCTCTCTGCGGTCAGCTATCACTCTGCCTGCCCAGAGATGCCTGATTAACATTCACTGCACTTCTCTGCTGGCTAATGCACTGACCAGTTTACAACCTCAGTGGGAGGAAGCCTGTCAACTCGAGGCAGAGGCTCTTCTATGGTTTTGGAAAGCAACTTTCCTATTTCTAATATTGGCTGTCTAATGTGTGAGTGGTTGGAATGAGCGAGGTTGGATTTTGCCCATTAACAAGTGAAATTTCCCTTTGCTTCATACACTGTGTCAAGATCAAACTGAGATCTAATCACATCCAGTAATTCTGAATGAGAACCACCGCCAAGAGAAAAAACATGCACAGGAAATGTGTCTTAGTTTCAAGGCAGCATTATGACATGCAGCATGTGATAAATTATTAATTGACCTACATGAAGCAAGAGCATATTGAAGACAGAGCAACACACATTTAAAATACATGACTCAGGGATGTGTGTCATAGAAAATACATAACATTCATAACTAGTTCTCTCTGGAATAGAATGACACTGTCAGCCTGTGTGTCTGTTTGTCTGTCAGTCAGTTGTTTTGTCTATTACTTTGACTTTTACTCGAACTGTCCCTTTGGCACCATCAGGGTACAGTTTGAACCTGTCTAATTCTTCAGTTTATGACCCCCCCCCCCCCCCCCCAAAAAAATAAATAAACAATTAATGACATTCCCATCAGCCTCAATCGTACTTTAGTGCATATTTTTATATATAAGCATGCTTACATGCTTACGATTGTCACAGTGAGCATGTTAGCATGCTGCTGTTAGCATTCAGTTAAAAACTAGCAGTAAGCCAAAGCACAGCTGCACAAAAGTGCTAGCAGTTACAGTTACATAAGATGACACAAGAGAATAAGAATACACTAGTCTCTCAATAGGCATCTTCATAAATTAATGCTGGAGCATAAAAAATTAAGTTCTGACATTTGTAAAGTGGCTAAGATGAGCTCTTTAATTCAAACTGGAAGATGATTTGAGATATGAAATACTAATTTAAAACCACTCCTACACAGCAGTGAGCAGACACTCTGTTTGGAGGAAGCCAGATTCATTTATGTTGAAACTGTCCCTTTGGCATCTTTTGCTGTGTAGCCATCATGAGACCTGGGTGGTAATCATAAGCATGCTGTGTTCTTTTAACTGATCCTCCTCTGCATGATTTCAGCGTATAGTTTAAATTAATTTTCATTGCCATTTGGAGTTCTTAATTTAAGAGGTTACCAAAGGACTGCAACTGGAAACTGCTCATTTAGGCATTTCCCTGTGTGTTTACCTCTCTCCCCCTCAGTTATTGGGTAACTCACACGACTCATTAGACAGTGAAATTAAATGAAACCATATCAACTGTCAGTCTCATTAACATAACTGCTTCTGAGTGAATCTTGCAGTCGAGCAGGGAAATTTTCTGGAAAAGTGTAGATTATTCTTCGTCATATTCTTGTCAATGAATAAGATGTTATACATAATAACTTACTGATGCTCACTCATCCTTTTAAACACTAACTGGTGACTGGAGACGCATCCATCTTTTTAAGTGAGAGTTTTTATGAGTTTATTTGGATTGGTAGTCTGGACTACCCCGGCACAGACGGGCTGCTTGTGTTCAGGAGAAAAAAAGGATGTTTATTGCTGTTTAGAAATGAGTGGCAGGATGCCCTTGATGCTCTCCCATCCTCAAGGAAAAAGTAATGGATTTGCCTGCAGTGTGACCACAGGGTGCCTTGGCCATCTGAGTCATCACATTACTTGACTGCCAGAGCATTTACAAGTCTCCTACCCTTGATTTACCTTCTTGAGTTCATGGAAACATATAAAACCTGCAAATTAGTTTTGTTCTGAGGGTTTAGGAACTTATGAATGCAAAGCAGCTCTTTCAAAAGATTTTAAGGTGCTGTTGTCAATATTTCCTTTTATAAACCCTTTAAAATATTAGCAGTTGGTTTGACAGCACATGTTTTATTTATTTGAATTTATTGATTTCTGAAAGTTAAGTTGTTTTTTTAAATTTATTTTATCATTTTCAAGGTCTGCACTTTTTCCTCAGTTTCTGTATTTTAATGGATAAGCAAGCAGTTAGGTTAGTTAGGATTCTCGCATCCAGTCTCAGCTCAGCCCAATCATATAAATGTATGAAAACCCAAAGTATGGAGGCCAAAAGTGTTCATGATAAATAAATTAATCAGACACTGAAAAAAAGAATCACCTAAATAAATATGGACAAAAAGATGTGATGTAAATATGACTTTCTGTTATGTTCAAACAAACTGTAAAACTCATTGCTAAGAAGGGATCTTCCATCATTCGCTTCATATTAAGATCATTTTGTGTCTCACTCCAGCTGGGGGTTTTTTTACCTCAAAAATGTCCTGTTTAGTAAATTCTATTTATTTCACAACACAATCTTCCTTGTGACTATCTTATTGCATTATACCAATTTCAATCAAAAAGTCTTTGTATGCCAATCAGCACAAACAAAAAAATATTTTTTTGATTGACTGCTGCTTTGATTCAAGTCATAATGTCTTATTTAATTGGTTATGAGTGACTCATCATGCAAATGAAATGAGAACACTTACCACATGGAGCAGCATGCAGACAGACTTCTCTTTTAAGGGCCTACTCTTCTCTTATACTGATGTCATATTTAATTGTTGACCAAAAAAAGTGAACTGATTTAAAAATTGGAATTTGGACTTATTCGCACAATCCTTGACTATTTATTCACAGAAATATTAAAATGTTGAGAAATCGGTTATACTTAATAAGATGACAAAAATGTCATTTTGAAGGTGATATTTTTTTTCTCAGCAGATCCCAGAGCAGTCAGAACAGCAAGAGTTGTTACTGCCTGTTTCTTACAAAACACTGATGATAACAGGTGCTTTTCAGTGTTCAGGCAGTCAGCATAGACAAACTGTTTGTACTGGTGCCACCATTTAAGTAACTTAGATGCCTATTTATTTTGGTGCCATACCGCCTCACACCTCAAGGGGGCAGGAATATACCACTTTTATATGTTTAGAGAAAGAAATCCAGATTCAGGAAGAACATCAGCATAATCACTTTATATGGTGTTTTGGTGTTAAACCCTTTATTTTGTGTGCGCGCAAAAAAAAATTGATAATGAATGGAACAGCATTAAGGGTCAATGTAGAACCAGATGCTTTTCAGTTCATAATAGCTAACAAAAATGTACTTTATTTATTGACTATTGCCTCTCGGTTTGACCTGTTGTCAGTGTGCAAGCAGGCAGGATAGTTAAAGTCACTGGTAAAGACAAAAAGGAAAAAGACTCTCTGTTGCAGTTCTGTGTGTAAACAGCCTGAAGGCAGCAGCAAAGGAGAGCAGGACGATCAAACTGAACTCTGTGTGAACTCCTTCATGGACAACACTTCCACCTTCTCTGTGGTGAGCTGCAGAGCATCTTCAGCCTCTGTTACCCCACCCCCTCACCCCCAAAGTACAAAGAGCTCTTTGTGTGTCGACACTCATCAGGCTTTACAATGTTGTGTGTCCAAAAGGCCACAGCGTGTAGGAGAGATCTCAGGTGAAGTGTCTGTCTGAATTAACTGACAGGCTCTCTGGTCTCACTCTGGACTACAAACACCATCTTTTTGTCATTTTGGTCCTTTTCATGATAATGTTTCTCCATGTCGGGACAAAAACATGCACAAATTAGCATGTATGACATGTCTTGCTTCACGTCCTGACAACCCGTGAACGCACAAATAATGAAAACCTGTTTTTCGAAGATGGCTTCTATTTTAACATATCTAAACAAAAACACTCAAATTTATGTTCGTAATCCATACTCCTTTTCATGCATATTAGTGCACACAGAACTGCTTATATGTATGGTTTTAGTATTGGTTTGTTTAATTTTAATTATATTGTCATGGGTGTATGACCTTGCTTTTTGTTAGACCTTATCACTTAAAAAATTTTATTACATAGTTTACTCTTACTTAGTGTATGTCTGTAACAACTACTACCTTAAACTGATTTCTCTGATAATCCTCAATGTTAACCACAACTTCTGTTTTTTATACTTCTGTTTTTTGTATGCATTAAACAAACAAGTTATATTATGTATGAGTATATAATTTTAAAGGCCAGACTTCCTCCTATTTAGAGTCTTTATGCTGCACTACGCAAAACAACTCCCGGCTTAATGTGCTGACATGATATAGGTTGTATCACTTCCCATCAGCAAGAGGTCATTATTAGAGGAACTATACCTTTAATCATATACACTGTGAAGGGCAGCACTGACTTTGTCAACTAACCGTATATTAATATAAAATAACATTAACAAAATATCATAACATTCTTCCAAGTTCTAAAGTATTTCAACTCTCATGAAGCATGTCTAAGAATGTAACATGACTGTATGATGTTGCTGTAAGCAGAGATAAAAACGTTTATTGTGTCTCTTACTGCGTTTATTTACAACCATATCTTCCCGTGTGATGAATGCTACAGTGCGTATCAGACTAACACAGTGATAAACACTTATCAGAAAACAAAAACATGAAGTAAATTTATATAGAGTGCTATTAAGTGCTAAACAGAATGGAGTTAGAGTACATTGTTGATCCAAGACCCTGTTTACCCTTTGAAATACAACTGAAAGTAAAACTGAAATATCACATGATCATATTAGCTTGGTATGCCAGAAGAATTTGAGTATGGGATTTGGTCCCGCTTACTATCAAAAGTCAGTCCAGTAAGGTTTTTTTTAATGAAGACACTCAAACACACAGTGTCTTATTTAGATCACAGAACTAATGTAATTGTGAAGGCACATGGTTTTCATTTTAAATGACTCTAAACTGTCAGCTGTTGGTTTATCGTCATGGATTGTAACAGTGGATGGTAACAGTGGAGTTTAAGTGCATGTATTTTCTGGTCTCTACCTAGCAGGTTTATCAAAGTTAACAGCAGAGTAACGCAAATCTCAATGACGCACAGTGTGTACAAGCCCACACCGTGACATCTAATCGGTAAAAGTTATTCAAAAGTGAATAGTGCTGTTGGCTGGGGTTTACCGTAAGCCTGCAAGGCACTTAACATTACTCTACTGGTCACAGAGCAGGTTTAAACTAGCTAGCTAGCTTTTAACTCAAACAGATTTCAGTTTAAAAGAACTGCACAGTTTGATTGACACACTTTCTTCTTTGCTTCTTACAGCAAACCAAAGACCTTTTTGTTCATTTTGTAAGAGGTTGTGTTGAGTTTTCAGCAACAGCACAACAAAATTTGTACAGAACTATGTCAAGCTACAGAGTGCGTTCTGTTTGTTTTGCTTGCAAACAGCACCAAGATAAGAGCACTGTCAATGGTATGTGATTGTGAGGACATTACAGGAGAGCAGGTTAGTGAGGAGGTGAAGATAGTCAAACACCAAGTTTAGCAGTTGTTGCTTGATCAGGGAGAACACCCGAGAAAGTTAAGTTCCTGATTGAGTTAGAAGCCATGTGCCACCCTTCCTCATTCACTCTCTCACTTTCTAGTTGGAAGTCGGACTGACACATCTTAGACTGACTGTTCTCAACAGACTTCTGTTCAGGTAAGAATAGGTTTATATTCACTGTATGGGTCATATTTGTCATATTTTCAAGTATATCACTGACTTTTTCTTTTATTTGTTCTCACAGCCACTGGTCTTTATCAGGACTGTCCAAATGTTTACCACATTAACCCTTATGAAGTAACATAAAATGTTCTGAAGAAGGGCAGGTTCCACTAAGAACAAACTGTCTTGAGGTGTTGCAGTGACTGTGATGTGTTTTAGCAGGAACACTGTACTTTTCCGCCTCTAGTCAATGGCATTCTTGAGCAAATTTGTAGAGGACCATGTGTTGTTGAATCATCTGACTCAAATACTTCAGTTTATATTTAATGAACATGCAAAAATACAAGATAGATATTTAAAACCTGATGACCAAGAGATACATTAAGTGTAGAAAAATGTGTTGACAGACTGCAAAGCAGATGAAGACGATGTAGCTAATGATGGGAGTTGTTTGTTTCATTTTTGCAAGGTTTTTGAGATGTTCATTTAGGGAGAAATTAAGTGTTGATGTACAGCCATGTACAGTGAAAAATGAATGTTTTTGGTTCCCATTAGTGAATTAAGGTTTCCCTTTGGCAAGGAACTCTTTTACCTCTATCTTTTACACATGGAGGAAGGAATGCCATGGATATTGTGTATCAAAATGCAGAAAATAAGGCAGCCTCTCCGTTCTACTGCACTTGTGAGTGCACATAGAAATGTCCTTATGCAAGCTTTTCACTGGTAGTCACGTCTTAGATTTTATGGTTCAGTCTATCTGCTTCTCAGTCTGTTCTCAGACACGTTCAGAGCCTTAATCTGTCAGGCAAACATGTAACATGCTCAACATGCTCTCTTACATTTTTTTCATTCCTTAAAAAGATAGAGCTCTTGATCGTGACTCAAACAGCATGTGGTAACAATAGCTTTGCTCACACTGAAATATTGCAACTCTATGTTGAAACACCATGACTTGAGTGTTTAAGAAAGAGCATTTTTCAGCCGTTAAAACATGAAGAGTACTACACTGATTCAAATATCCATGTTCAAAACAGGAGAAAAATGGCAGTCAGGGCCGTTAATCTGAGCCTGATTGAATCATGTGGTCATGTGGGTTCCTTTGCAGCACTGACAGTCAGCTCTTTCACAGGAGCTCTTTCACTGAGGCAGGAATCCACAGGGTACATTTACAAATACTGTGCTTTTGTACAACTTTTATGTTTGTTTGTTTCCATTGTCTACTTATATTTATCCTGCTCTGACAGATTTCAGAGGGAAAACCTAAACTCCTCATTCCATTTTGAAGATACTCTCCTAACATTTTATTTTTAGATTTATAAGGTTTTATTTTTATATTGAAAACATAAGATAAGCTTTTGGAATATAACACATTGTTAAAAGTTAAACCAGTGGTCTCAAACTTGAATGATTTATGGCTGACCTCTTACAAAAACAGTCACTTTAGATGTCTGTAAATAAATTAAAATATACAAGTCATAGGCCCCTTTTTGTGCTTTAAAAAGTATTTCACCTTTAATACTTCAGGTGTATTTAATTGATTATGGAATAGGAGTGTTTTTAGATCAATCTATTGGTAAATTTAGTAAAATAAAAAATCTGAGTGCTTCGTCAACATTTTTGATATTGTTATGGTTCTTAAAATTTCAAATCTTTGTGTTG
>JAQNCA010000014.1:24472480-24482614 GCA_029783725.1 Acanthurus tractus
CCACCTCAGCTCCACTGATGTAGACAGGGTCGTGTGTCTTTGCCTCCTTTTTTCTAAAATCAACTATCAGCTCTTTGTTGAGCAGTAAGTTGTTTTCTTAAAACTTTTCTACGAAAACTCATTATTGTTGAAAATCCAGCCTATGATGGTGGTGTCATCCGCAAATGTCACAACAGAGTTCTCTCTATGCGGGGGGTTGCAGTCGTGGGTGTACAACGTTCAACCACAACTGCACTGTACTCTTCCTAGGTCTTTGGCAGTCCTGGAGGCATTGAGAGTTGATATCACCAGAGTTACACACGTCTAATATCACAAAAGCAATTGGATGTGCCGAAGGTCCATCACCACAGCAGTCCACTGAACACACGGCTGTAGCACAGGAGATAGGACAGGTCATCAATTTCACTCCGAGTCTTCTGGTCTTCATGTTTAAGTTTTCTTAGTGACAACTTTTTTAGTTGGTGTGTGAATGTGTGAGCAAGTTCCTGTTGGCACTTTAAAGAGAAGCCCCCTGCCTGCAGTGTATGAACGCTGACTTGTGGTAAAGGGCTTAGGTAGTTGAAATAGTTAGAAAGACTAGAAAAGTGCGGTACAAATACAGTTCAATCCCCATTTCTTTAACCTCCTCCAGCTTCTTACACTCCACTGATTTGTTGAATTTCATCAGTGATCCTGTGTTCTTTGATCTTTTATCCTCCATTATCTCTGACCCTAATGAAGCTTCTCTAACAGTCAAATGCATCAAGGGTCTTTTCAATGTGTAGCACCAGCAGCACACAACACATTTGCACCAACACACATCCATTAATCAAGTATTATAAGTTTCTAGTCAAAGTAGACTTGACCAAAATATGATATATATTGACACTTTATAACCTTAGACTGAGTTTGAAATATGAAACATAGTGTCATACAATACTTGCATTGTGCTGTGAATAGCTGTGATGTTCTGTCGTTAAAAATCTAGACATAAATATCAAGACCAGAGGAAATTTTTAAAAATTATTTAAGTAAGAGAGGATGTGATAACACCTGTAGAGATACTAGCTATGTAATGTCCAATTTCCTTAAAAATATAAAAAACTATATATAATGGTCTATAATGCTTCACTTGTGAGAGTAAATTTACTAAATTTATCAAAATATATCATTAGTTCAAACCACGTGCCAGTATTTATGAGATACACAAAGTAGAAGTAGTTTCTACTTCTTATACAATTCGTATATTTGCTGCCTACATTTATGGAGAAGAGTCAACCAGTACGCCTTACATGCACTGGTTCATACTGGTTCACTGCTGCATAGGTTTCAACTTGACAAGCAAATAACTGGCCTACCTTCTTGTAAAAACATGACCAAATGTTTCACTTTCCATTCTGTGGTTGTCGCCCGTTCACAGCTTTAAACAAGTCAATCTGATTGAATAAATGATACTCGACTCACTAAATAAAGATGATCCATTACACTGCAAAAATGTCCATAAGTCCTTATGTTTTAACAGTTCCTAGCGGACACGAATCGAAAGTTGCCTTCAGTAACTGTAGGACATTTGATATTTTAATATTGGTGTAACGTTATGAGCCATAAGAACCAGAGCACCTTTACGTATAGTTTTTAGAGAGTCATTTTAAACTACGTTTGACTCACGCATTTTTAAAAAAATTAAAACTCCTTTGAAATACTCGATAAGTGCAAAAGTGTAATTTACGAGTTTACGAGCGGCACCTGAAGGAGGCATGATGCTGCGCGCGTAATGGATTTCCCCAGCAGTGCTCCTTATCGGGTACCAGGAGCTGCAGCTGCAGCAGTCCAGCCACATTAAATCTGCTCCACCACTTGATGCTGGTGACCTTGCTGACGGTGGCTACGCCTCTCTGTCTTGCATTGTGCTTTTCTATTCACCATGGCATCATCGGACGATTTGGATGAGGATTGTGTGTTGCAACGGGGGAGATCTCGGAGTGACCCGAGCAGCATCACCGAGGTCCGCTTGGGTGAAGCGCACAGAGCAGGTAAGAAGAGGGGGGGGGGGCTGAAATAATATTGGACATCTGTCATCTGCTGAGTATTTGTGCTTTTAACAGGTCTTTGGGTGGCAAACACACCCCGGTGTCGGGGCTCGCCTGTAGCCGATCACATCCGCGGTGATCCCACTGAATTTGTATGCAAAAAACGTAGGTTGTGTTGAAAACGTGCGTCATTTACTATCCCTTGCATGTACTCACTGATGTGCTGTAGGCCTTACAGGTGAAACTGCACTATGTCATCACAATGATAGAATGAATCAGGCAGTTTTGTGTAATGCAACATATAAGACATACTGGTGTGACACCAATCAGCTCTATTCCAACTGTGCAGTTATGCTAATAATGGACTGCTTTCACTCTCTGATTCTTGTCATTTGCAGACCCATATGCTTAGTGGTAGTGGCATATTAGATCCTGCCACCCACTTATTGTCCACTTTATCTCTCCACTCATCAGGCCGTGATTGAAATCCCCAAACAAACGTTACTGTTTTTCATTATTTGCAGGTGATGCCATTAGTGCAATGAAATGAACACATCAAAACTGAATGACCTCAATCCATTTTCATTTACCAGTATATCTGTTTTTGTGAAATAGTTTGTTTTTTGGTTGTTTTTTTTTTGCAGCATGGGATGGCAGAGTGTACAACTTGCCATCACACATGGACTGCAGTATGTTGAGTTGAAGCTGATGAGAGTGCTGGTTGTGTATTTGGCTGTTTCCATGGTGATCCAAATGGCAGAAGGCAGCACTTGGCTCTCCAACTGTGAGCCGACATGGTGTTTGTCTGCTCCACTTACCGTTCGTTCTTTTCTTTTTTTTTCAATACACCCTGTGATGTACAGTAGCCAGGCGAAGTAAAATGCCATTTCAACTGTGAATTGGGTTTAGTTCATGAGATGAGATTCACATTTCCACTGGGAATCGCTGGGTAGCCGTTCCCTGCTCATCAACAGCTATGCTACTATGCAATAGGATTTATGTTTTTGAAATACATTGATTAATGGCTTGATATAAAAGCATGCAAAACCACTCATATTAACTTAAAGGCTCTTGATACCGGTGTTTGGCAGCCGTCATCACCCACGTATTGCAGATTCAATTGGTTTCATGACAGTGGCAGCAGAAAAAGCGACGAGCTTCACAGATAAGTTGATACTATACAGCTTTTGTAACTCTGCAAATAAGAGGCTCAATTACTGAATCACAGACTGGCGTGTGTGGGGGATGCAGTATAATGCATGAGACGGGATTCTTGGCTTCTTATCATAGCACACATATGAGGCTACACCGTCATAATCACGTGTGATGCTACAGTCAACCGTTTTTCAGTGCCTGCTATCTTTAGACATGAGGGCCACAGCACTACTGCGGAAAGGATCTTCAAGTTTACTTGCCAACGGCTGATGTAGTTGTATTCATGCCCTCAGCTTTGAATCTACTGCTTGTCACGTTGTCGTGGTTGTTATGGTTACGTAACAGCGTTGGTGTTTGTGCAGCTCTGAGACAACACTGGCAGGAATTGTCCCGTGATATCCCATTTATTACCATTTTAAACCTCCACATCAAACACACCCAGACCCTCCACCCTGCTCTGTCGCAGATTTCATCCAAATCTCCCGTTTCCTGTGCAGCATTAGGCAGACAGGGCTTGGGCAATGCAGCAGTGAAAACCCGCCTGCCCTCCCCCCACCCCTCCGTCCCCTCTGCTCAGTGCTAACCCTTTCGTAGCCCTGGCACCCCTACTGCGGCTTTGATCCTGCCACTTGAAGGAGCATCTCCATTAAAGGAGGCAAAGAAAAGAGAGTGACAGATCTCTGATGGTGGCATTATCATGGCGCCCAGCTGGGCAGTGTCACAGTGAATCAGCTGCACAGCAGACCGGATTCAGTATACAAATAACTTTTCTATTACGATGCTTTGATAATGATGTTGAAAGTAGAAACGCATCTTCTCTGCGGCCTGACTTGAACCGAAACAGTAAAAATTGCCTGTCATTTGTGTTGAGAACTCAGTGCTCACCAAGTGTTTTCAAATCAGACTCTCATACTGCCATACAAAGCACACAGAGCCCCGAGGACTCGGATTTAACTGGAACTTACCACCTCACAGCCTGGTTGATAACCAGCTAGTGACAGCCACCTGAAAACAAAGCCGCCTTGTGTGCATCAAAATCTCTTTATATGGATTTTATGGAAGTTTGTCAGCAGTTTCATTTTAAGCTTATGAGGCAGCCACCTTGTTGGGCACATACAGGTTACATCACTACTGCTGTGTGAGATGATGCTGAACAGCAAGTGCATCCAAAATATTGTAACCCGAAGCTGGACCTCAAACTGCATTCAAATTTTGGCACATGCAGTATCCGGCAAACAGGATATTTATTAATTCCATCAGGAGAAAGACAGCTAGGGTGCAACTTGACACTTAACGTGCCTGCAAATAGAGCTTGGCAGAATGACTACAGTTCTTCCAACCTTTACAGACTGCTGGCAGTGAAGACAAGCGTGATGTTGTAAAATGAAGACACATGGATACAATCACCTTTGTTGATTCATCAAGAATTAATTACAATATATAGCATACTAACCAGACAACACATGACTTAAACAATTCACACTTTAAGGGTAACAATAAGTAAAGTCACTATTTGTAGTGAGAGAGGCGTCACTTATAGTGACGAAAACTGTCATCCAACTCAGCCATGACTCTCATCTTTCTGCTTGTTGTTTCATGACCCAAAACTTTACTGTTTTATGTCAGTCTCACCACTCTTATTTGTGTTGTATAGAAACATGCAAGCAGCTGTTTTTCGGTAAAAAAGCATCGTCAGGCTGTGAGGTCTTGATCTTGTTGACATTTCCATCACAGTTTGAACGGGCGTCAGTGTAGAGGATTTGTTCCGCTGTAAGAGCAACTGCTGTAAATTGATAAGGCTGGCATTGGATCGTCAGGTAAATGCAATGTGATTTGCGAAAGTTGTACATGTAGTAAAAAAGATCAAATAAATGAGAAAAATGCAAAATTAAAGAGGAGTTCGAGAAACATCAGCTTGTGCTTACAGCGGTCATGTGTGCACAGACAGGCTTCTTCTGACAGCTTATCAGCAGAATTTTTGGTGCATTTACAAAAAAAGGAGTTTACATTCAACAGACTCACCTGTCTGCTACTTCACAACCTGTATAAGTGCCAGACTGCTTACAAATATTGCCCCATCAGACTTTGTTGTAGACTCATTAATTGTAATGATTTTATTTTTCTAAATAAATTGAACATTTAAAATTAATAGCACAGAAATAGATTTGGTTTTTTTTATTGCTGTAATGAGAGCATTTGCAGCAAAGGTGCTTTTACAGCAAGTAGGTTTCCACAGTACATTTGTGAGGCTGCCTCATATCTCGATGATATGGAAGTTTTGTGTCCTCACTTGAGGTCATAGCTGGAATGCAGAGATCTCTTTTGATGCACATTAATAAAAATGATGGAGGAGCTCCGTCAGTCTCTTGTGTTGCTGGAGCCTGCAGGACTCCTCTCTCTTGCTCTCCTCATCTCCCTATTTGAGCTTCTGCTGTTGTACTAATCTGACACGCTGCTCTAACATGAAAGACTTCTCCCTCGACTCTTCCACTGTCCTCTAACAACTGCCCCCCGCCGCCACCACCAATCCACCCGCACCTCTCAGCTTGGGATAGGCCTCGGTTTAGTCTTAGCATTCAGTCAAAGGGGGCGAAAAGGGGGCCGTATGAGGAGATGAGGATTCCTTTTACTTCAATCAAGGTGCCTCATGTTTATTTGATCAGGAGGCTAATACATAAGCCAGTTTGTCTCATTCTATATTCAGAGCTGTGAGTGAACAGAGAGAAAAGCCAACCTGGCACCTGGCAGCTCACTCCTACATGCATGTTCAGCTCAGCATGGAACATGAGCTGAATCTCTAAACGGCCACATGAATCATTTCACAGCAACTGCAGCTCGAGTTGAGATTAGATGAAAGGTGTGCAGAGCTGCTTACAGAGAAATGACACTTTGTCACAATTGTACACGGCTGCCTCTGTACAAATGTGCGCAGCTAAAAATCATGCTATGTCACAAAGTTCAGTAAGTCAACGGCACAGACTTGGAGCTCGCTGATGTTGGTGTTTTCTATTTCTAGTGTTCTCTGCAGCCACATTTTTGTCACTTATACTCAGATTTCACACGCTTGCAGACGGTAGTGGACTCCGTCTGTCAGAGTGGCAGAGGTGAAAAAAAAGAGAAGCACCAGCTGGCTGTGGTTTGGCACCATGGGAAGTTTTGATGAATTTTTGGTGACAAAGTTCAAGACTCAGTTTGAAGTAAAAATTCTTTTATTAGAATGCTCAAGTTTCCAACATAACCACTAAACCTTTGTAAAAAAAAAAAAATGTATATATATATATATACAGGGAACCATTGAGATACATGCTGAGGCCAACTCATTTTCTAGCACATAGAGCAGCCTATACAACACTGCATTGTGTGTTCTTCATTTTAAGGGCACCCATTTCTTTATTAGCACAGAACAGCACAGCAGAGGCTAAAGAGCTGTCTTATGCAGATTTGGTCACGAACAACCAGTTACAAATTTGACCTGATACTCCAAACAGACCAAAATAATTACAATAGATGTAGTGGGAAAGAGCATCTGTACCACATCTTTATTTGTAGATGTCACAATCCATCCAGCAATTGTTGAGACATTTCACTAAAAACAAAGATTTAGATTTTTTCACCAGAGGAAAAGCCAGGGGATCACTAAAGTCAGGAAGATTAATCTTTGAAGAAACATGAATGTTTGTACCAAATTTAATTAAAAAACCGCAGTTGAGATATTTCAATCTGGACAAAAGTGGTGACAGACTAAAAGACCAACATGTGAGGCAGTGTGCAGTTCAAACATATACTTTCACTAAAATCATTAATAATGAATAAGAATTTAGTTTCACACAATTAACTAAAACTAAAGGCCCTGACACACCAAACCGATACAAGAGGACAAGCAGCCACAGAGGCAGACTGTTGCATGACCTCATGATGCCTGTGTCCTGGACAAAATGTTAAAAACAGAACAAAACAAAACAAAAACTTCAACTGATGGCCAACTGATGACCAACATATGTTCTTGCATGGAAATAACTGACTGCACCAGCAGGTGGAGGTAGTCTGCATTTGTTGCTTTAAAAGGAAAACTTAAAGATTAAGGAATGCGTATACACAAACTGTGTGATGATAAAGCAGCTTTTGCATCACTCTAGCCCACCAATTGATGGTTTGTAATATTACCGCTTTATATTAGACAGTGAGACTAAAAACTGGGGCATAGATGACTTTACACCGGTCAACCTTTGGCTTTGTTTGTAAGGCCCTCATATGAATGTTAGATAGAAGGTCTGCAGCTGGACCCTCTTGAAAACACCAAGCAGAGGTGAGCATTGTTAAAAGGCACATGTGTAACAGGAGAGGTCCAAAAATGCTGCTAAGTGGGGTCAAGAGCAGTGTAAAGTGAATAAGTTGGGCTCCAGAGGGCTCCAGTTGGCAGATAGAAAGATGCTGCATAAATGAGGTAAGCTGTCACTGTCACAAGGAGTCCAGCACTGCAGTCAGCTGACCTCACAAAGAATAGGGACAAATGGTTTGTCCAAGGTCATGCTGCATATAGAGTGGACGGAGACTTGCTCAGAATCTCTCAGCACTATACTGCAGGTTTTAAGGTGGACTGGAATAAGATTTAAGTGAAATGAGGCTTAAATGAATATTTCCTTTTTTTAGGCCAAATCCACTCTCAGACTTCAAGTTGAACACTGTGCAGGCAGCATTAAAAGGAGCTCTGTGATCATTTGAAATTCATTCAGATGAGGTTAAAACAGAAAACTTGATTTTGAAAAAAAAAAAAAAAAAAAAAAAAGCTTAACTTCACGCCCCTCTGTGGGTATTTTTAGAGCTGATGCAACTGCTCACAGTTTTAATGGATTCCATGTCTATTTCAAGGAGGAGCATCTTAAAAAAAAAACACTGATAAAGGACAGCGCCATGATGATCAACGTGGAGCAGTGGAGAAGCGATTGGATTCTCTAGATGAAAATGTGACTTTGCTGAGATTGTAATAGGTTGTTCCATTACTGTGTTTTACCCTTGAGTCTTTGGTGCAGCATTGATTCTTTTTTTATTAGCCGGCCAAGACACACTGCTACACTGCTACAGTGGGTAACTCAAAAGCACCTCATATTTTTTTGTGCCAACTCATCTCTCATGCCATTATGTACTTTGCAGAGACATCCCTGGGTCCCACTGACTACAGAGCCCTGGGGAGCAGTACAAAGGCAGCAACAAAACATGACATCACCCTCCACCAATGTAATGAAAGGACAGAAACGTCCACAATAAAGGGGACTTTAATACCGTAGATACAGGGCCACAGCAACATCCAAATTCTCTCTGTAGAGCCCAAGCCATGAGAGCCCAAGATATCTTTTTAAGAACCCCCCAGCTAAAACCCTGCACTGCACTGATTGTCATCAACAAAGTCTGTTTTCAAGTCAGGGAGTCCTACTGTGATTATTTGAAAATTGCATGAAGCTTTTTGTGTGTCTGGGGGGAGATATGTGGAGTCTGCTAATTTTCCTCAAGTGATGGCATTTAAGTTGGCATCAGTTGGGGCTGAAGACTGCATATAATTTGGAAAAGAAAACAATCACTTGAGTTCGTCAGACCTCTGTGGCCTGCTCCTTATTCTCATGTCTGCTCACAGCTAGCTGCTCCAGGATACTTTAGTTACTACTTGCATAATACATCTTCCAACCAGAACTGTTGGCTGTCTTGTTGCATTGTGGGTAATGTTAACACCGGATTTTGACAAGGCAAACTGTTAATATTGCACAAATGCTATAAATATATATGTATATGTATATTTATATTTTTTTAATGATTGTATATGTTTTGATTATAAAGGGAAAGATGATGCACTGTTGGCTTTTGCTTAGTGCTGACCTTATAACTGCATTCATTTATTTTTCATCACCTGGGAACAACAAAAATAGTTGTTGATATTTACCCATGAATATTTTATGCAATAGAGAAATACTGAGGGTTGACAGGCAACAAAAGAAAGAGTCAAATACAGACAAAAAGATTTTTTCATTTCTTTTTTTTGTAGTTGGAAATCGAAATTCAGAGGAACAAGAGATTTTAAAATTGTGCCAGTTGGCTACTCTTCTGTCCAGGAATGATTTGCATACATTTTCTTAAGCTTTGGAATGATTTGACCATCTGCATGAATCAAGAGTGAACCGTCTGATATTTACAGAATGTAATTAACATCAGCTAAAGGTTTTCCTTGTCAGAACACAGAAAACAAATAAATTGGGAAAGACTGTTTTTATCTCCATGCACGGGCCTGATTAAATGTCAACAGAAATAGTAAACTGTACCACCCCCTCCCCCACTACACACAAACACAAAGATACACACACTTTATCCCCTCCCCCAGCATCTGAACATGGGATCTCTAATCAACAAGGACTCACACATACTGGAGGACTTACAAAAAAGCTGTTCTGGTGTGTTCAAGTTTTCAACGATCCAAAATTACAGAGAGTTGTGGTGAAGCCATGGCCCAGGGATCAAAGCTCGATGCTTACTCTGCATATAATCAACAGCCAGCTTTCTGTTTAACATACTTTACTTATATACACTTGGTTCTCTGGCTCATGATTTGCATTTAAGCAACAATGCCTTTAAGGATTTGAATAGGTGTTTTTTCTGAATGTGTACTCCTCTGTTCTGTGTCTGGATGAGGGTTAATATGCTGGAATTGCAGTCACATGTTTGCAGTGAGGGTCTGTGCTCCTGCGGGTGCGCACATGTAAAAAATATGCTCTTCTTAAGAAAAAAAAAAAAAAGATGCTTTGCTATGCGTGTAGCAGAGGCAAAAATCTACCCAGTGACTGGGGTTTAGCTTGTTGGGGGGGGGGGGGCTACATGACTTAAGCTGTCAGCCATTTACACATAATGTATCTTTTATGAATTTTTCATGTGTTGACCTAATTCCTTTAAGAGCCGAGTAAAATCAATATTTTGCACATGAGAACAC
>JAQNCA010000014.1:24490131-24502136 GCA_029783725.1 Acanthurus tractus
TGTTGTTTGGACAAAAAGAGACACCATAAGACGTCACTTTGTTAGATTTTAATCCTGTTTTTAATGTTTCATTGTGAATATGTTGAACTTCTGCTTAGTTTGCCATTAAGTTGGCCACCATCCACATGTCTGTACCTCCATCATCAAATCCATTCTCACTTGTGGAGTATCTGATATCACAATACACTTCCTCTTTGTCTCGTAATGTAATTAGTTTCTTAAGGGAAATAAATGAGCAGATGTTGTGGATTTAGATGTTGCCGATGGAAAATGAAAGCGTTCATGAAATGATCCCTGAACGGCCCACGGCTCAGCTGTAGGCTCCCTGAGGTGTCAGCTTGTTGCCAGAGCCAGACTGTGTAGGAGTGCCTATTTCTGTCCTTTTTCCGAGGAACCTGTCTCTCTCTCTCTGTCTCTTTCTCTTTTAACACACACACACACATAATCTCTCTCAGTCATCCTCTGTGGTTCTTTTGCTTGTCTGTCTTTCATTGTGATGCCTTCTCTACAGCTTAGCCTGCAGACTTAAGAGCGCATCAAGACGTCAGAGTACCGGCTAAGAGGAGTAACTTATAACAGAAAGTCTCTAAAAAATATGAAAACTTCTGCACAGGATTAGCTGATTTTGGCTTGTCTTTACCCATTTATTATTTGTTTGAGTTATTTTCCCGGCAAAAGTTCCAAATGTTTTCTGGCACCGGCTTCTCTGATGTTGTTGTTTTGTAAACTAAATATCAAACCGAGCAATTTGAATAATTTACTTCCAGCTGTAGGAAACGAGGATGGTGGATTTCGTAATATTTTTCTTGACAGATTTTACTTAGATTTATTAGTAAATTCATGAAGAAAATAATGGTTAAAATAAGCAACTAGAGGACAATCTTCTGTTGCAGCACTAATTGCAGACTGTAATCTGTTGCTAAAGATTCTTGTCTCGTGCGCAGCATGAGACACGCCAATAAAGGGCTTTAAATGCTATTTTAATCATCAGTTTTAAGTTGTTTTTTGATTATTTGATTAATCAAAATCAATTAAACAACCAATTTTCCATAACAGGACAATATCAAATGGAAATGTAAAGTCAATACAACAAAATAAGACGATCCCTTGTAGTGATTAATACATAAATTGATCAGCTGAATCAGTAGCTCTAGGCATGCTTATGAAAGCTTAAGAGTTTCTGTCACTACTGTCATAGCAATGTTCATCTGCGGCAGGCAGCTGTTTTGGAGATAAAGCTTGGGAAACCAACTGTGCACTATTTGTTTAGCACCAAAATGCAGACAAACACAGTCAGTGACACACTGGTTACCATAATGGAGCATTTGGCGGCTAAAGAGCCAGATCTTTTAATAGGAGTTGGTAGATACATAACACAGAGTTAAAAGAGAGTGATTATTGGATTCACACTCATCAGCTGGATACAAACATGACTCCAAATCAGTTATAATCATGTTCCTGAATATGGAAATAAGCAGCTGTTCACCAAAGTCCATCTTATCAACCCTAAAAAATTATATATCAATACCATCGTGTCGACAAGCAGCTGGTATCTGCTGCCTCCAAGTGGTAAAAAAAAGAAAAAGAAATAAATTAACCTCAGGTCTCAAAGTGAAGCCTTCTGTCATAAGAACTGTTTCCACCTGGTTTTATCACCTGTCTTGAGTGATGCGATCACAAGTGGACAGCTCCCGGCAGGTGAGTTTCCACCTGGTATCATACGTCTCTACGTTGGTCTCTTTTGACCACTTGTGATTGCATCTCACTGCTCTGCTCTATATGCTAATAAACATATTCATCATTTCCGCTTGTAAAGACCAAGCATTGTTGTCTTTTTCCTGCAAGAGGCAGTAAGGTACTAAAGTGCGCAGAGTCAACAGGAAAAAGAGAAAAGAGGAACACCCACCCTGTTTTATACATCGTCATAACCTCTTACTTTAGTTGCTGTTCCCAAAAAACAGAAAGGATGCCACCTTGAATGTCCATGTAAGGTTGTTGTGGCTCCCGCTTGTGTTTTTGCTCGTTGTTTTTAATTTGACTACCAACTGTTGTCTACAGTCGAGTAGACAGTCCTTCAGAGTTTCCCAGAATGGATTGCTGTTCCCACTGCTAAAAGAATGTGGCCACATGTGGCTCAGACCACCTCCAAATGTGGTTCGAGTGATCTGATCTTAGAAGCTTCCTCAATGGTTGCGTTCCAACCTGTACTTAGGGCTGTCTGCTTGTGATCGGATCAGTCAGGATGGACAATAAAACCAGGTGGAAGCAGCCTTATAAAGCATGAAAGCACCCAAAGGATGAAAGAAGAGATTAGTTAGTTGATTATTCTCTGATTAATTAAAAATTGTTGTCTCTATGTTGTCTAAAATATACTTTATATTTAGCATTTTTTCTTTGTCCAACAATAAATATGTTCTTAAATCTAAGGTTGATTTGATTGGTAGATTGATTCATTTTGAATTTAGTCAGTCATAAAACAATTCTGAGAAATGTATTGATAGTAACTACTTATATTTAGGTTGAGGATACTTAAATATCTAAACTTGATGTTCATATTAATCAGTCATTTACAAATGAATGTCTTGATCTAGTTTAGTGTAAGATTTCTTCCAAATCACAGAACATGCCCATAAAAATTGTTTCAAAACAACACAAAAAAAATGTTCAAACTGTGATCGAGTGTTATGTAGAAATGCTCCAACCTTAATTAAAACACTATCTCCCAAATGCCAAACATAAATCTGAATCACTACCTTAACACAATCACAAATTAAGGACAAGAAAAGGCAAGAAATAAAATTCAAAAATGAAAATGGAGCAGTAAGAAAGTGCTCTGAAAAAAATCCGGCACTGTCAGCAGAAGAAGAAGCAGGCAGGATTTGTACACTTCTGTCACCATCAACATCAGATTGTGCTTTAGATTCCTGTGTACTTCACAAAGTACAACAAGTACACAGCTTACATTAGCATGAAATCAGCAGGGACGGCAGCTGCAGATGTCTGCACTGACCTTAGAAAAGGCATTTGTGCTGAAGCTGATTTTATTTATTCTCTCTGTGTCTTTCAAGAGGTCTTTTAAAAGCCCTCTATTGTCTGCTTGTTTGGGGCCAGGAAGGTCTGGCTGCCCCGAAACCATGTGAGTCACACACACACACACACA
Organism: Acanthurus tractus; assembly: GCA_029783725.1. NCBI lineage: Eukaryota > Metazoa > Chordata > Actinopteri > Acanthuriformes > Acanthuridae > Acanthurus > Acanthurus tractus. Next base: position 24,493,292 of record JAQNCA010000014.1, read on the forward strand.
CAATGCAATTCTCTGTCTTCTCCTCACTGCTCGCTGCTCGTCAGAAATTAGACTGGAGTTAAAAAGGCATTCACGACAAGTGTGTGCATTCGCTGCTTTCACATGACGTCGGGGTGTTAGTAGTTTTCAGCCTGTCAGGGTGTTAAAAGTGATTGAAGAACCGTCCCCAGTCCCAGTACCCCCCCCAGACTGCTTGTGTTCAGAGGAGATTTTGTTTCCTACAGCCTATTTTAATAGCAACTCTGTTGTGTTGTGTTGTAGATGTGATGGACCAGCAGAGGGTGCTGCATTCAGGTTGCCTGGTCTCAGGAGTTCGTACGCCTCCCGTCCGCCGCAACAGCAAGCTGGCCAGCCTGGGACGCATCTTCAAGCCCTGGAAATGGAGGAAAAAGAAAAACGAGAAGCTGAAGCCCTCAGCAAGTGAGTGTGACATCAGACTCGAGCTTTCATCGGTGCACTTGTACACTGGCTGGTTTTATGGCTCAGGGAATACGAACATGAAGGCTGTGTTTGCAGATAGACCCAGGGTGCCACACGCGCTTTCATTTTGAGTACAATCAGTGGGGCCAGTTTTGTGAATGTTTGTGTTTTTGTAGCGGCGGAGAAGAAGACGGCTGTACGACAGAAGAAAGATGAACCTGTCAGGAGGAACCATGGGGAGACAGAGACAGGTGCGAGATGAGAGACACGCAAACACACACACACAGATACACAAACACACACAGATACACAAACACACACAGATACACAGACACACCCTAGGCTAATCTCAGTTCACTTGTTCAGCAACATGAAGCTTAACTGCCCTGCAGACTCATTCCTGCCCGTCCCTCCTCTGTGTGCATTATGTACAGAGTCGGATCTTGCCTGTGGGGGAAACAATGAAGATCCGGACACCCCAACTCACTCTGATGGTGAGGACAGAGAGGAGGAGCCTGTGGCACCTCTGGCCAGCACAAGTGAAGACCTGGGCAGTGATTTAGAAGCCTCAACAGGTAGAGGGCAGCACTGTGATTTAAAAGAGCAAATGTATACATGTATTCAAAGCATAGCACTTCTTGATGTTTAAGGACCAGAGCTACATTAGGTCGAGCAAACAGTATAAATAAGTAAAAAGGTAACTGTGATACTGAAAGCAGCTCTCCTTAATATTTATAAATAAACACTGGATCAAATTATATGAAAGGCATAACGTTCAAGGTGTCGCTCAGATAGAATTATCATGCGACTCTGCAGTTTGCGCACTTTAGCATCTTAAAGTTCAGTGTTTCATCAAGATATTAAAATTGTTTCTATTCCAATATTGATTCAATTACTTTGCACAGCAGCATAAACTGAGTTCTATTTAATACAAGAGCAAAAAAAATCATAATACCATCAGTTTTTGGGTCCTGGATCACAGGTGTTGAACTAGAGTGTCTTATCGTCTAATTTTGGACAATTGCATATATATTATTTTAATATGTATTCAGGTTGATAGCAGCACTGAGCTACCGAATGTCAGGTAATAGTGAGTGTAGTCTTCTTTGTTTTAGCTCACTATGTCCTTAAAAAAGGGGACAATTAAACTGAAACCCCTCCCCTTTATGTGTGATGATGACACATTCAATGAAAAGGTTCAGACTTTGTCTAAATTTCCCCTTTTTTATTAAGACTTCCTGGTAGTGACCATATGTTGCAAATTTTACTTGTATATTTTTTTGCTCATGTATTTACATGACATATTGTACATAGCACAGTGAGCACAATTAAAGGAACGGAAAAAAACAAAAATATGGCAAATAAAAATCTTAACAATGAACAAGGAGAAAAAAAGACAAACTACAAACAGATAAACATACAGGCAATGTGCCGTCGATGCACAGCTTGAACATCAGTTACTTCAAATGATGCTTTGTACCTCAGTGGATACATCCTTGTCAAGACATCCTTCATGCTTTTCATGCTATTCATAACAAGCTCCCTATTTCCCCCTCAAACCACAACAACAACAATTTTTTTAACAGCCAGTCTTTGGACTTTAAGTTGTATCACTGTTTATTTGTGTGCTCCTTTTGATATAATGAGCTAAGCTATTATATGGAATTCTATACTGGTGCGGCTTTAAAGGTGACAGCAGTTTGTAACATGTCTCTTTCTATCCACTAGGTGGAGACAAAGACCTCTGAATCAAACTTAACATTGCTGCTGATTCATTTCAGTGCAAGACATGACTGAGGAGTCTAAGACGGTGGGAGATCCCAGTCAGAGTGAAGATGGAGAAGACGAAAGCACCTCTGCGAGCGAGCCCAGTGACGAGAAGTCGATGGAGAAGATGGAGGCCGTTGAAGGGAAACAGGAAGTGACAGCAGCCCCACCTGCAAGACGAGTCAGCACCTCTCCTCCACCCAAGCTGCCAGTCAAACTGCTCACCAGACTGGGCAGCCTAGACAGTGAGTTCACTAGGAAAACCCTAATAAAAAGCCCCCCCTTTTCTCAGTCTGCAGCATCAGTGTCTCACCTTGGAGCCTGTCCTCTGTAGGTGCTCCTCCAGTGCCAGTGAAGAAGTCTCCAGCCACTTTACCCAGGAACTTCACACTTCCTAAAGACCCTCATGGCTCATTGTTGAGAGGCAGGATCTCCACACCCACCGGTTCTCCCCACCTTGGTGCACTCCACCAGCAGCTTCCCCCCAGCTGCATCATTGAGGAACTTCATCGTGCCCTGGCCACCAAACACAGACAGGACAGGTCAGATGCCACCTGTGCAGCACTTCTGATACAAGGACATGAAGTACTGAATCACCCTTATTTCTATAGTTTCTATTTTGTAGGTAATATCACAGGTGATATATGATATTATTATAGATTTTATTTTCAAAATAAAAGAGAATCATGAGTATATGCTATATTATTATTGTTTAAAGGGAACATTGAAAACATATGATATTAGTCTATTACATAGTTAGACCATTAAAAGGCCCTGTTTGCAGAATGTAAAAAAATTGATCCAAGATCAGCTTTTGTGACACATTTGTACAGTTGTCCAGTCATACTACCTGATTACCTAAAGATAACATCACATCTTTAAGCCAATCAGAAATGGAAATTCTCAGTTGCCATGGTAAAGTCGTAGTTTGACAGGCCTGTCCTGTGATGTGTGATCTCAGTTTCCAGACGAAGGAGGCTCGCTCATCTCTGAAGCGCCGGCTGGACGGCCGTCTGTCCCGCACCTCCAGCACGGAGAGGGAGCCTGCCGGGGAGACCGAGGGCAAGAAGGAGTCTGATGAGAACAAAGAAAACTGGCGTCTGGACGAATACTTGAGTGACCAGGACAGCTGGAACGAGTCTGTAATCTCTGGTAGGTCTGCTGACAGTAGACGTGCAGTGCAGCATTCACTCAATGATTATCTGCCTCCTAATGTACAACGAGCCAGCAAAAATCTGGGCACCCTGTCAGTGGATAAAGAAGCAGCATAATCTCTGCGGATGTTTGTTTACAGTGAGAGCATGACAGGGGAGATTTACAGCGCTGACGAATAGCAGACCTACTGGTGTTAAGTTTCAGCGGCTCAGCAACATCTGCTCCGGTGGCCTAATTCTCGGCCATTCATGTGGGTCATTGGTGCACAGCCGTCTGCGGTTCAAATGTTTGACAGTCTGGGGGAAAAAAAAAAAAAAATGCTAACAGACTGTGGAGTCCTGATGAATGTGACAGACGCACACGCCACCAAACAAGGGTGATGTGAAAAAATTATCCGACGACTGTTAATGTGCCACAGAGGAGAAAGAGAGGAAAAGATTTACCAAGTGCGTGAGGGTCTTAGGAGTTTACTTAATGATAACTCGTATCTCATTATTTACACCATTTGAACCTTAAGTTATCAGTTATGCAAACAGGGCTAATTTAGCTGTTGATTTTCCAGACCTTTTATCTAAGGCTGAAAAAAGCCCATCAGCTGCTAACCAGGACATGCCAATCAAATAAAAATAGCAGTTGGTGCTGCTGAGCCCTAAAATTCAGTGATGTGCAGTGAGATGGCAAAGAAGATGGCCTCCCACAGACTTACCTAAATGAACTACAAATACAGTATGACACAGAATTAGCCTTTACACAAGTATTGACTCCTTTGCTTTGACACGATCAGCTTATCTCGAGCTAACTGTTTGAGGTTAACTACAACCGCACTGGCGTCTTAAAGCTGATGATGGAATCACACCAGTCACAACGGACCCATGAACTGTTACCAGGCAATACTACGATGTAACATTATTACATGATCGCTCAGTACTCAGTCTTTCTTTGATCCATTTAAACACCTGTTTTTTGTTGTGTGACTCCACTTTGAGCATTTATGATGCGGAGGTTAAAGGTTAACTCAATCAGTAAGAATCTAAATTTTGTGGCCTGTGGCACTTTTTGATGGCACCATTTTATCACACACTCTACTACACTCTAACATGTGTTTGTCTTTCTGTTTGTTAAACATGTTGTTAATAATTGTGAAGGAGAATCAGGCTACTTTGACTTTTTAGCCCACAGTCTGTCAGGAGCTGCTGACTCGGCAAACCTCACTTATTCCTGACTGAGCAAAACTTTGTCATTTAGATTACATGTACAGTGCTGAAAAACAAAAGCTTGATTACATATTACTACAGGAAGCTCCCTCTCATCATATTTAATTCTTCCAACATGATTTAGGAATTTAATATTAGTTTAAGTAGTTGTGCAATGGCAAAAAATACAAAAGCATTCCGGGATCATTTAAACGGTAAATTACAGTGTAAAGTTGAGGCAAAGCCTGCATTTTTTTCATATGACATAGGCTTGTTACCAGGACAACATTATCTGTTTTAGTGTGTTTTGGCAATGTGTCTTAAAGATGGTTCCGCTGTGAAGAGCTCAGTGTAAACAAAATAAATCATTTATTTGTTCATTTCTCAAGCCCACAAGCATCTGTGTGGCACATATATAAAACATGTAGGGTTTGATAGACTTTTTAATGTTTCCTCTGTGATCCGGGAGTTGTTGTTATCAGTGTTTCCCCAACTTCTTAGCTTAGGTCATTCACACAAATACACACACACATGCACACTCATACATTTATGTAGAGGATGTGGGGGTTGGACCGATACAGTCATGTTTCTCAATCTTGTGATTCTTACTTGCTTTACATTGGAGGCTAAGCGTCATAATAGGTACACATATAGCTATTAGCAACATGTTTATCAAAACTATAAATAACTAGGCAGCTGTACTTAAATGGGTACTTGGGTGCCTGACTGGCAGCTGGCACTTATTAAAAGCTCTGCACACACAAATTCAAGTCTGGCGGCAGGTGTGATCCCTCTGCAACATGGACTCTAGTTTTGCCTGCAATTTGGAGCAGATGGAAATGATTGAAACTGAATGCAGTAATCTGCCACGCAAGATAAATGTAGGACATGGCGAGAAAGTGCGGTGGCCAACAGTCCTCTCCGTACTTCCTACCCTGTCAGACAACACTTATCTTTGAACTTTTCTTTATTTTGATCTTGAATATACAGTTGAGCTTTGTGACTGCTCTCTTGTTTATTTGTCAAGTTATCGCATTGCCAAAATCTGTCCACAGACATAAACACCTGACGAAAGTGTCTGCAGAAGCTCATTTTGCCACACATTCACACTTACAAGTTGAAAAGGATACAGGCCATGCTGTTATAGCTGGTAGCAAAGCAGAAATTTATGTATAAATAAAATTCTGCAGACGAAGAAACATCCCAACTTGTTGTCAAAGTTAACAATATATTTAAGAGGGAATGAGAACAAATTGTTTTTTTTTAAATGCAGTTTTTTAAATATTTTGTATCGATAATTTCACTGTTAGACTTTCATGTAGATTCCACATGTAGAGATGCACCAACCGTCAGTCCCATGACTTTGTCTATGGGGTAAATGAATTTGCCTAAAATGGCTTCATCTCTTCTGCAGCACTAAAATGAGCTGCAGTTTTTGGTGGCTGACAGACATAAATGCTTTTTACTCAAGCATGTAGATATATTTTAGTGATAAGGTGTTATGTTTTTTATGAGAAAGCGCAAGAGTACGCTGTGTGGTCGTTAGCATCAGTTTAGTGCGTTAAGCTGGTAAGCTATGTATGACAGCTGGAAAAGCATTGTGACACTTTGATTTGTGCTCCACATTGACAACAGGGACCCTCCCGCGAAGGATGAGGAAGGAGCTGCTGGCTGTGAAGCTTCGGAACCGGCCAAGCAAGCAGGAGCTGGAGGACCGCAACATCTTCCCCGTCCGCAGTGACCAGGAGCGCCAGGAAATCCGCCAGCAGATAGAGATGAAGCTGGCCAAGTGAGTGGCTCAGTGTGTGGACCCACATCATCCTGTCATCGCCAACCCCTACCCCCATCAATCACCCCCCCCAACCCTCCTCTGTCCCACGTATGTCTGTTTCACCACACGACATCACTGTTGTCAACACTGTGGCTATTTGTCTGCTTCCCTTCCTCCATGCAATAACCAATGCTCAGCCTGTAAACATATCATGATTCTGGTTGTTTAGCAAGCGCAATAGTAAGGTTCACTTTGGACACAGGTGTTTTTCTCCAAAGAGCATGATCCTGATCCTCGTCAAAGTCATGTAAATCATCTGTATGAACAACAGGACAACCTGAGAGAATGCTGCACCTCGAGCAGCTGGCCAATAAACAGGGAAGGACAAACCGATGACAGCTTATTGCATTTGAAAAAAAATAATAGATCCCTAACACACGGAGCAGTCTGAGCCTTGAGATTTTTGTTCGCAGAGAGATGACTTTTACGTAGGTTTATGTTAAAAATGAACATCTGATATAAATGATCATTGCACCGTATATTTGCATTACATTATATACATTAACATTATACATTTGTATTTACTTTTTATTCAAGGAAACATAGGAGAGCAAAAGATCCCCTTAAAAAACGTATCCTTTGTACTTTAAGAACTTCATTCAATTTTCCTTCTCCCACCATCAAAATTTCTATCTGCATGGAACATTTACCACTTTGACAGTGTAGTAGGTGCCATAATTTATATGTTCAGTCACATAATACAGATTGATGTTGGCCCAAAGCCTCCTTTAAATCTTGTGTAAAGCTGTTTAATGCCACATTACCAGGGCACAATGCCTCACTGTTCTGTGTTGCTAGGTTCTTAGCTGCACCTAAATAGATCCAGTACAGCCCATGTCAACAACCGTGTAATTAAAGGTTCCTGAGGTGCTTCTGACCTCTAGTTGCTCGGTGGAGCGGCTGAGTTGATCCCTTTTTTGTTTGTCTCCTACACAGTCAGGAGGATGCACATCTTTGCACATGGGTGATATAACACACATCCTCCCTTTGATGGGGCACTATTTCAAAGGCCAACAGGAAGCAATAACACATTCAAATATAGTATGATTTGATGTATCAAGAAGCAGAAAACAAAAGCTGAAAGCTAGTAAAATGGATGCAAAAACGGCAGGATTTATGATGCTTGACTTTGCAGATGTTTTACAAGTGACGGAAGTCACTGAACACAGTTGTTGTCGAAGATATAAACTTTGCGTTTTGGCGAGTAACACCGAAAGCCAAGATCTCCTGTTTGTTTACAACTAAACGCCACAGGACACTTTTCATCCCAGTTTAATTGCAGTGTTTGTTGAGACTTGGAGAGTTGACTCTCTCTGTATTCTCTGGTGCTGTTCAAGTGCATTGTTTTATATTGATGTAGGCTATAAATTGATATACCTACAAATAACAGTACGCTGCAGCCAGGAGGTGAAGTGATGGTTGAGATGGCCAAGTTAAGATAACAGGAACAAAGCATCTGTCTTCACACTTATCAAAGCTCTGTTTGTTTATATTTCATTGTGGCCCTGTTAAGAGAATTAGACATGTTTACTGCTATCGGTGGATCAGCCTCTGTCTCTCACTGTGAATCATCATCATTTAACACATGATGTCTAAAACGCAATGGCTTGTTAACAATAGCCTCAAGGAATAAGTGGGACATTGCAGAAAATGTTATGATGAATCACTCTGGCGTAAATAGTCACAACTAAGGGTTTTTCAATTTTTTATTCCTCCTCTGCTTTGATTGGATGCAGCTCTTCTGGGTCAACGGGTCTGATTGAGGAGTGTGGAACGGGGTTTTCTGAAAGGCAGAGGAGGAATGCAACACAGAATATAATCTTATTTGTTGTGCTATGTAGAAAGCCATAGGCTGTTTGTTTTTATGGTGATTTTAATAGGATTAAGAGGCAAATCAGGTTCCTTTTTTAGTGAATAGTACAGTGGCAGGGTGTGCTGGTAGGCTTATGCAACACTTTGAGGAGAATGTCTGGGAATGCATTCAGAACATTAAACATTAATAGGACATTTAGTAATTTTATAGTAGAACAATGTACCTTCTTGTATATCAAGAATATCTTGTATATGTGGCTGCTGTGGCTATTTGCACTTTACTGTAGATTATCAACAAATGTACCGTAGTTGTTTTTCACAGTTTGTTAGGCAGAAAGATGTAAAACAAAAAAGCTGTTAGCAAAACAGTGTCCTTTCAGCCGCCAATACTGGTGAAAGAGAGGCTCAGCCATTGACAAGCAAACCAAAAACTTCTAAGTGGCATTTTCAAATGCATAGCTATGAGTCCCAGCTAAAAATATCTGGTAGGCTCTTTTTTTCTTTTTTCTTTTTACTAAATTCAGCTTGTTAGGAAAGAAGATGATAGAAGTAATCACATTTGCAGCTGAAGTATCTATTTATAAACCAACTTAACCCCTTGACGCCCGAATATATATACAATTATATAAAAAAATATTTAATAGGTGTTTTTGCTTTCAAGCAGATG
>JAQNCA010000014.1:24531030-24556387 GCA_029783725.1 Acanthurus tractus
GGCCATAGAGGGACAGGCAGGGCACGCTGACAGGCTGAAAAACAAACAGTATTGGCCTCATCTAGTTGGCAGCAGTGTGGTTTGAATGGGCACAGAGAGTTTGCAGGTGTGCAGACCACACATGAATTACTGTCCTGGCAAGATGGATGAGAACAAGCTCCATATTTCCTCCAGAGAGTCATCCAGAGTGATCTGCCTTCAGGTGCTGCCTTCATACCTGCTGGCCGGGCTGGGCATGGTGACTGCTGGCATACTGCTGGACCAGGTGCAGGTTAGTGACAGGTGAACTGCACAGCAGTGTAACATCAGAAACGGTTCTTGTCAGATTATTTCTCAATAGTTTAATGAAAAAAAGCTTATAATAACAGGAGTATATTTTGATAATTATTTAGCCTGGAAGTCAGGCTGCTGAAAAGCAACCTCATCCATGCATGTCTTCTCCTCCGTCTTTCTTTCTCTTCCTGAGGTGAATCGACTTAGTTGTCAGCTGGTGGTGGTGTCGGTTTGGAGGTCACAGTGACCAAATGGGTTTATAAAGTGACCTTTCCTGAGCCAACAAACTGACAGGTCATTGTGATAAGGTACAGCTACATGCATAAACTAGGAAACAAGGCCACATGGGAAATTTAAATTCAAGGAGTCAGGTTAGCAGGATATACAGCTGTAAAGTGAATATATTAATTGCTGTATAACACATATAAAATAAACCTGAAAATCTAAAAACCTCTTGTGCTAGTGTCAGTGTTGGATTCAAGTGAACTGTGAGCTCAAATTTATTTTGACCACTAAATATATACAGAAATTAACTCATTTTCTAGGACTTCTTAATTCCTTCCAGTTTTAAATAAAAAAGTAGCCTAATACGCTAACTTCATTGACGAAAATAATCTAACTTCATCTTAATCTAATGAATATTCTCTTAGCAGTCCTAGTTTTCTTGCTTTTTATACTTTTGTGGCAGAAAATGAGGTGATCCAAAGGACACAGCTCAGGTGTGGGACTCCACTCTCTTTGGCTTAAAGATCTGACATGAGATTCACAGTCTAGGTAACTCTAAATTAACCAAATGTTATTAGCAATGTTGCTGATTTGATGCTGCCAAACCAAGCTCATAACCACGCTAGTTAGCTAGCTAGGCATGTGCAGCTTTGATTAGCTAGATCAACAAAAAAAAAAAAATCTTAAATCAATTCCTGTATAGGCATTTGTTTATACAAAAGCATTATCCAGATAGTTGACTGAGAATGATTTAGACAGTGTTTTTACTCTGGCTAACACCAGGCACATGGCTATTTTCTGTAGCAGTTTTTGAATTTGCATTGTTAAGAGATTAGCACACCAAACTGCAATACAAAAAGACGCTTTTAAAAGTATATGGGGGCAGATTTTTGAAATTGGAAATTAAATGTATTCTGAAAAAAAAAAGTTGAAATGAAATGAAAAATTAGTTAAATTTAAATAATAATTCTAAAAAAATCATTGTTTCATTTAACAAGATATATTTTACATAATTTATTGATTAATTTTTTTTACTTGTTTTTTCAATATTAAGCAATTTGGCCACAATGTTTAATGAAAAAATAAGGCACATGTTTTTTATGAAATGCAAGGAACTTTAATCAGAAGGCATTTTTAGCTCCTTATGTTGTGTCAGCTCATCACTGCAGAGCTGTGAATCATTACTGACAAAGTGAGATTTGATGAAGGCTGTAGGTACTGTACTGTATTTGGACAATCGCCATTGCAGGCAATATATAGAAAGTAATGACAGTTATAGGAATATGGAGGTTGTCAGAGTTACCCTACTGCGTATTGTTTGACAGCAGAGGCCCAAACTGGAGTTCAGATTCTTCAGTTCAGATTCTTGGGAGCAATAATGCATGGCACCTCCTCTCACCCTGTCTTTCCCTAGCTCCTGTTTTTATTGACAGTTTACAAAAAATTAACAAATAGTGATTTTTTTAAGAAGAGAAAAGATAACAAAGTGATTCGTCTTATTAATATATTTGTAAAACCATCATTAACCCATTGTAATCAAATTTTAGCAGCTGTTGCTTTACAACAACCAGTCAGAAGGGGGAGCTGCAGAGAATAGAGACCCATTTCAAGCCATGTCTCAAGGACACTTTTTAGCTGAGTCACTGCCTTCTGTCTATGTGTGCGTATACTTGTGTGTGTGTGTGTGTGTGTGTTAGAGAGCATGTATATGTGTCCAGTATTTTGTACATGTGTATGTTCCTCCCCTGTGTCACATTTTATGAGTTTGAACAAAGGACTAGAAAAGACTAAGAAAGACCTATAAAAACATCAAAGTATCGGAACTTATTTTTGTTTTTCTTTTGCACTTAATGTCAGTTCACTGCACATGGGTAATTGGTTTTTATCCCCATATCAGGCCTTGACATAAATTAGATAATATGAATTAGCAAATGAAGTAAAAAAAAAAAAAAGAAAGACAAGAACAGAGAAGTGACGTAATACACACTGACAGACTAGAAAAGTGTGGGGGATGACCGTTGGTGGCAGCCTGTGTGTTTCCTCCAATCAAAGACGATAAACTGTGTCCTACCCAGGCGGCAGCAGCAGCAGCAGCACCACGTGTTGGTGACAGGTACAGCACCTGCTGCTGCTCAGTGCGTCACCCACTTATAGTCAGGACATCGAAGAACAGGGAAAGGAGGAGCTATCACAGAGTGGGAGAGCACAACCGCAGCATCCTCTGAAGTGGTCCAAAAGAGACTGAGAGAAAGAGGGAAACTGAAGAAAAGAAGAGTCCTGATACAGTCGGGTCACCTTGCTTATACATAGACGTCTGCAGCATCGTTCCCCCACGCACAAACACAAACACAGACACAAACACACACACACTGTCCTCCGTCTTGTCCCTCCCTTCATCACAGAACGCTGTCACGACTCATCCATCTGTCTGGAATCAGAGGGAAGCCCTGGCAGCAACACGCCACGACCTCTTCAGACAAGCCTCCGACATCACACCGTCCATCAGTGTCTCCTCTCACGGCTCGCAGCCTGGACGGACATCCCGGCGTTCCCCTTATCAAAATGAGGAAGGGGCTCCAGATTGATCAAGCTCACACGGGGCATCAGCACAGCAGCAAGGAGAAAGAGAAAGAGGTGTGGAGGGAGAAGGAGGAGAAGGAGTGGCATCACAGGAGGACTGAGAGGAAGCTGCTGGCCTTCTGGATGTCCTTGTCCCACAGGACCTGGACCTTCTTCAGGCCCCGTGAGAGACCGGGCTTCCAGCGCTCTGCCTCGGCTGCCCGGCTGCTGAAGAGTGAGGCATGAGGAAAGGAAGTGTGTGTGTGTTTGTGCCTGCGTACGTGTGTGTGTAAGAATTTGTGTTTCTGTGCGTGTGTGTGTGTGGCTCCGGTGAGTGCATGTGCAGATCTGTCAGCAGCAGAGTGTCATAAGAGGCCTCACAGACCTGCAGTCGAGTGGACCTGTGTTTGTGTGAGTGTATGTGTGTGTATGTCTTAATATGTGTGTGCTCCATCCAAGTGGACGAAAGCAGCGTCCTCCGTCCACTCCACCATTTGCAAAAGTACTTTGTGTTTCTGCCCCGCCAGTGCTGGAGTGACATATAAAGGGCAAAACAAGCTTGCTGAGTCTTTGTTGCAGTGTTTTGGTAAACTACTCCAAATAAACTGCTCTCCTTTGACTGACTTTTAAAGGAGCCTGGAGCAAGGTGACAACAGAAGAACTTGTTTTCTGCATGGTTTGTGCTCTTTCAGTCAAAATGGATCACTACACCCTTTTTAAATCTGCCTGACTGATTAAACGAAAAGTTTGGGAAGCTGAGTTTTGTGGCGCAGAAGAGCTGCCTCTCCCAACCAGCAGTTTCCAAACAGGGATGGGTTAACAGGGATCGGCCATGGTGGTGACCCATCTGGCTCTGGAGCTGCGTTTCCAGGGGAAGAAGCTGAGGGGCTTCTCATGTAAACTGACCCGCTCGGCTCACGGCTTCCTGCCAGAGAGCTCGTGGATCATCGCATTTCAGGTCCTGCTGCCGTACCTGGTATCTGGTCTGGGCATGGTGGCTGCTGGGATGGTCATGGATGTAGTGCAAGTATGGAAAAAAGTGTTCCAAAGTGTGTCAGTGCATGTGGTGTTACATGACAGTACCAATATCAATTTGTTAAGACAAAAAATGCTTGAATGATAATTAATCATAAACAACTACTATGTGTATGACAGGGGAAGCTTTCATAAGCAGCACAAGGAATTAAAGTGATGCTTGTTTGATGAAATTGTCAAATAATAATTGTTCTGAAATATAAAATAGAAATACAAGCACTTATGAAATTATTGAACACTTACTGTTCAGTTTAGACAAGCACTTTCAACTGTCTGAAATCACTGCTGTGTGTGAGAGGTGGTAAAAAATTTATACGTAATAGCATAAATATTAACTTTCTCATTTGTGTTTCTGAGTATCATTACATGTTAATGACAAAATAAGCAGCAATCAAAGTATCTGACATCAAACTTAGGTTTTACACATGAAGAATTGAATAAAAAAAAAAGCAGCTGTGTTCAGGACTGTGCGTGCGTCGTTTGCTCAAACATGATTGACAGTTATGACTCAGTGCTTTGAACTCCAGCACACATTCCCTGTTTTCACATTTTATGAAATTTTCAAAATTTTGGTCATAGGAGAGAAATTGTAACACCCCTCCATTTTTGTTTTTAACTTGCAGTGTTGATCATGTCAAACCAGCGCAAAGAACACAGATGAAAATACCCAAACAGAAAAACTTATGTAAAATATCTAAATGTGCTTTAACTCGGGTAGTTCTTTGTGTTCATGTAAGATGACATCATTCAGATATAAGAAGCTGTTTAAGAATTTAATTTTCAGTACCTCGAAGAAGGACAAAGGAGGGCAATCACCAATCTTTTAAAGGCGTAGTAAAGTAAGAAACACTGCTCATCATAATTGACATGGCAGTGTCTTAGCTATGTATTTTTCTTTTTTCCTTATGACATACATCTGATATTACTGTCTTGTTCTTTCAGTGGAGCCTTTTTAAATACAATTTTATCAATATAATAATCCCCATTAAAGTTGTACCAAAAATGCGTAAATTTGGAACTGTAAATAAATATGCTTGGCCAGTAGAATTTTTCTCACATGCAGGGTTAGGACAGATGAGTCAAAAAGCTACACTTGTACAAAGACTTATCACCTGAATACCAGCTTATCTCAGCTTTGTGGAGCTTTTAGTAAATTCTGTCAACCATATTGTTTTTGTTTTACTCTGGCTGCTCTCACAGCATTGTTTTAGCTGTAGCAGGCAGGTGCCTAGAGTGAAAAAGCCCTGAAAACATACTCTACATTGTTGGCTCAGCATCAAAAAGCAAACAGACACATTTAATGACATGTGGACACAGAGGAGCGTTTAGCAGCTGGAGGGACAGATGGTACCCTCAGGAGATGGTGGAGACCAAAAACAGAGCGCAAAGACAACTCCAAATGTTTGATATGTCACTGTTATGTAACACTTAGTTTTTGCTGGTCCCAAGTGGCCTGTAAAAACAAATTAGTTCCTGTTTTAGAAAGAAGTTATTACATGCTAAATGTCTGTGCTGAAAACCATTTTTCTTGTGTTTTTTTAGTTCCACTCAGATGTATTTAAATGGTGGGCTGTGTTTGACAGGCTCGTTTGGGACAGAAGGTGCATTAAAAGACCTCTGTGGTGTCTTTCAGCACTGGGAGGTGTTTAAGGAGATCTCAGAGGTGTTTATCTTGGTGCCAGCCCTGGTGGGGCTGAAGGGGAATCTGGAGATGACATTGGCATCCAGACTGTCAACAGCAGTGAGTGGAAACACACTCACACACACACTCACACACACATAGAGATAAACTGTCAGAGAGAGAAATAATAATTTTTTTTATTCACACACACGCATGCACACACATACACAAACGCACTCAGTTTTTTATTACTGCTAAATTATTTTCAGTGGATACAACTGTAAAAAACTTTTTTCTAATGATTTACTTTTACATTAATTTTAATAGTAGATGTGGCAGAACTTGGCACCAAGTTGACTGTGTATTTATGTTCGTGGGTAGCAGGTATTAGTACTAATTTTCAATTTACTATTTTTTTTGTGACCCTGGAAAAGGTGATGCTTCCATTCTGTGTCTCAGTGTCATAAAATCAATAATGTTTTCTGCACAAAACACAGAAATATGCTTAGGAGATCAAGTGTCATAATGTCAACAACATCCACTGATAGTAATTTGTTAGAACTTTCACTCGGCCTGCAACCCTGCTGACTACAGTCTGAGTGATAATTACTTCACAGATTACTTCACAGATTAACCACTGTGAGCATCTGTTAGGGTAATTCACACAAAATGTTGAGAAGTAGTGGGAATTAAATTTCCTTGGTGACACTTAAAAACAAACTGGAAACCTATTCCCAACACCATGACATCGAGGAGTGTGTTGACGTGAGCATGCTTCCGTCCACAGGCCAACACGGGGCAGATGGATGAGGCTCAGCAGCAGTGGAGGATGGTGCTCTGTAATCTGGCTCTCATTCAGGTGACACACTGCTCCACTCCACACTTTCCAGTCTATTAATAACACACTCCATTACTTTAGTCCATCTCTGTTGGTTAAAGACAGTTCGTTTTTTCTCGAGGAGCTTTGATGGTGAGAAAATGTTGTCCTCCCATTCAAAATGGATGCCAGACAAATATTGCAGATGGTTTCCAAATGGTAGTTATCATTAGATATTGGGGCATAAATTCATAAAAAATAGATTTACTTTTCCATTGCCTGCTGAAACAATATTTGTATTGGGTTGAACACACAGATGGCTATGTTTATTAGAATCCTATTCTCATGTTTCAGACATTTTATTGATATATTTTGTATTTCCCAATCAGTGAACATTGGTTTGGATTAACCTGAAAGCTTATAAATGTCCTTAAATCTTTGCGGTAAAGACCTCAAGTCCTGCAGAGGCAGAGACACGGAGAAAAGATAAGGACACAGGATCTGATTTCACTCTTGACCTTTGATCAGACTAAGGCAGTTCAGTATGATGCTGACAGAGGGATTTGATGCTATCATATACACAGTTTATTTCAAGACAACATAACTGAGCCCTGACAGTGCACACAAAAATAGGAAATTAAATTTGTTTCTAGTGTTGTGGTCTTTATATGTCCCTCTTTAACTTACTGGCTTTCCTTACAACTTAATGGTAAAGTAAGCAGAGTGATTTGTATATGTTTGCACATGTGTGTGCAAAGTGCTGCCAAGTTAATGGGATATTAAACTGATGTCAGGGGATATCGAAAGTGGCAGATTTACTTCAAAGACTAACACAAATGTTCAGAGAGACAGATATGTCCCAAAAAAGAACTTAGAAAGTCAACTCAGTCTTATCTTTTTCTAAAACCATAGTGAGGTGGAATGAAGGAAGGGACAAAGAGGCAGTCATGTGGATAGTTTTAATTTTGAAAGAAGAAAAGAAAAAAAAATTCAAAAGCTGTTGAGGAGTGGAAGTAAGACAAGATCAGTTTTTTACTGCCCTACTATTGCCAGTCTTTTTATTCGTATTTACTTATGTTACTTAAAAGGAGCTAAAATCACACACAAAATACTTCACTAAGGAAATTATACAGTTTACCTATAGATATAATGTTTGCCTGTTGGATGATCGTCATGATTCATCATCTCTATGTAAGGGAAATGAGGTGGTAAATAAGGTAAACCAGTAAATTCAACAAGCACTCAACTGGAGCCCCAAATTATTCAATGTAATACAGGTAAAGCATCATTAAAAAGAGACTGTGAGAGATATAAATAAAACAATATTTGAAAATAATTAATACTTAGCTTGTCATCATGAAATGTTTTTTATCATCAGTTTTCAGAATTGCATTTAAATGGGACTGCTGCACCTTTTATTTTTGATGTTACTTACACCGTTCCTCTCACCTTTCAGTCAATCACATGTTCTCTCTATAGCTAACAAACCCAGTTCAACTCAGCTGCTACTAAAATTAGCAAGTTAGCTCCTGTTTGCTGTAGCAATAGCAAACAATGTCAAAGTTATTCTGATTCAAGAACTAGCTGCTGCTGTAAGTCAACACAGATGCAGAGAAGTCTCCTTTTAATTATTTATTCTATCTCCTAAAGCCCCCCTTTTAATTATTAAGCTAAACAAGGCTGCTGTCACATTCCAGTTGTATCATTTGAACCGAAAAGAACAGCGACCTGAGAAACACTGTTTAGTGAATTTCAAGTCAGCAATATAAAGACCCTCTGACCCTTTTGCTAAAAAAGCAAACCAAGTCAATTAATTTAGCTCTGATATATGAATGTCTTTGAAATAAATAAGATCAAAAAGTATTCCTTTCTTATGAAAATCAATGCTGGATTGAGATTATTTAGTTATAACAAGTTCAGCTTTAATAATTGCTTCCGTTTTATCACAAATTGTTTAAATAATGGATATATTTACACAGTTTATTCTTTCAGGCAAGGTAATGATGGATAAGGAGTTATGAACTGATATTGTTACACTGTTTGCATCTATCCCTCATCCCCAGGTCCAGGCCACCGTTGTGGGCTTTCTGGCTGCGGTTGCTGCGGTGGGTCTCGGGGGTCTGACTGAGGGGAGAGTGGATGTCACCCAGGCTGCTGTCCTGTGCGCCAGCAGCGTCACCACTGCCTTCATTGCTGCACTGTCTCTAGGTCAGACAAAGGCACAAACTGCTGCGGAGATGAATGGCTGAGGATGCAGTACACACACTGAATACATCATAAAGGACAGTAACTTCTAGCTCCCGTTTCAAGTCTTCATCTTGTGCTTCGTCAGGTCTGGTGATGGTGGCTGTGATTGTTGGGTCCAGGAGAGTGGGCATCAACCCAGATAATGTGGCCACGCCCATCGCTGCCAGCCTCGGTGACCTCATCACTCTGTCTCTGCTTGCTGGGGTCAGCAGCCTCTTTTTGTGTTACAGAGGTCAGAGGTCACACAATTCATCAATAAAGCTCCGTGAGCCACTTTGAGTGCATTGTATGTCTGCACCTAATAATGTATGATCACTAGATTGTTTATAAAACAGATGGACACCTAAAACTAAATGTAATAAGATTAAAAAAAGCATATTTAGAGTAAAATAAAAAAACATATATGTGTATGATGTACAGCAACAGTAATATGGTGATTGAGGAGTCTCTAGCCAGAAGAGGGCAGCATTGTCCACTATTAATTTTTCTATATTATATTTGAATAGTATAACCTGATCCTGTGTTATGTTTCTCTGCAGACATGTGGTACCTGCCTCCTGTGGTGTGCAGCTTCTTCCTGCTTCTCATCCCAGCATGGGTCATCATTGCTCGTCGCTCTCAACCAATTAGGGAAGTCCTAAAGTCCGGCTGGCAGCCTGTCATTTTAGCCATGTCTATCAGCAGGTAAGGTGATTTGTGGTCTCTACCAAAATACCCAACACTATATAACATTTCTAGTTCTGATCACAGGTGTGTTGGAATATTACATTTATGTACATTTCACTTCACCAGATCAAATTTTATTTATTTATTTTTTTTAAGCAGATGTCCCACTCACATGCCCCATTTTCTTTTCTTAACAGTATCGGTGGTCTAATTCTGGATAAGACAGTTAGTGATCCAAACTTTGAAGGTATGGCGGTGTTCACTCCAGTCATCAATGGTGAGTGGAAAATAAACTCCAAGTAAAAATGATCTCCACCATCAGCTTTACTGGTGGAACTATAATTTTTTTTTTTTTAATGTTTAAAGTAATACATTAAAAAGCAGCATTTATTAAGGCAATATATAACTGGTTTACATCACATTAATATTTCATAAAGTTTGTGACTTTTTAAATGATTATAACTTCTAGTGCTTCATTTATGCACATGTACAAATCACTCGCTGCAGGATTAAAGCTGTAAAGTTTGCTGTAAAGCTAGAGTTTGTTTTTAATCTTATTATAGAATATTTGCAAAAAAAATGTTTAGGTTAGGTCAACATGGTCTTTCAGCTACATTTCATGAATGAATGAATTTTCATTTTCAGTTCTAAATCCAAGCAACTTGAAAAGTTTTAAAATATTCAGCCATTTTGCAGTTTTCTAAAAGTATTTCACAACTTTTAACTGACTCATGAGGAGTGAATACTTCAATTCTGTAAATTTGAAATCATCATTAAGGCATAAAAGGCATTGCTTGTTAAATTTAACCTGTTAAAATAATTATTTGCTCTAATTATTTGCAAAAAGAAAGTATACATTTAGAATTTATAAATATATGTAAATAATAAATAAATTGACTATGTTTTAATATGTAAACATAAATGTAGCAAATAAATGATTTAGATGAAAATATGAATACATATCTTATGTTTACAATTCCAGCTCTTTCATGGGGCTTTATACTGAAGTTGTGCACAATTAGACACAACTTACAAATTATAAATGCCCTTATTCTGTGGTATCTATTTACATTTAGGAATTCTGTTTAAATTCTGCTCAAAAGGCTTCAAAATGCTTTAAAATACACACACTAATGCCAGATGGCTACATTAAAAAGTGCTGACCTGCTCATCAGAAACTCATACACACACATTCACACACCACTGGTGCAGCCATTTGGGGTTCAGTATCTTGGCCAAAAATACTTAGACATGAAGGCTGGAGGAGCCAGGGGTCGAACACCCCACCTTATACTTATTAGACAATACACTCTAACTCCTGAGCTACAGCCATCCCTAAATAAAATTATGTTCCCCTTCACTCACTTGACCTTAAGTACTCAGCTATGATGAAAAGTTTGATTACTTTACTTTTTGATCACTTTTGTCTAAATTAGATACTTTTATTAATATAATCATCTTAATTCGGGCTGAAACTATCTATGATATTGAATAATAATATCTCTGACATTCTTCAAGCAAAGAAATCAACACCGATGTGGCTTCCCGAAGAAGCTAAGCTTTGGGGTCATTATGATTCATCAGTTCTAATCTCTGAAGAATTACCTTTAAATTAGCTTCATTATTACCAATAAAAAAATCATTTATGCCATCTGATGCCTTGTGGAAATTGTTAAAGCATGCAGAGGCCCAGAAGGAAATTGCATTACAATTTAAATGAGCCTCCAGTCTAGAGCTATTTATCATTAAGTATTAAAGTACTGCTGAGGTTGAGCAATCTCCTCCATGTCAAAGGAACCTCAGAGAGGCGTTCAGGGCCAGATCTTCACTGACTGAAGTTTGCTTCCCACAAAGCAGCATACTAAGTAGACAGGAATAACAATGGTCTTTACATAAACCACAAGCCTGATCAGAATGCCAACTATGCATTCACTGGCTACCGTTTGTGCAGCATCTCTGCCAACCTTAGTGCCACCAAAGCGTCTGGCATGTATTGCCACCCCACTACAGGAAGTAAATTTGCATTCCAATTCAGCGCTTTTCCTACCACAAACAAGTGCGGAAGCAAGTTTTTCAGACCTTTTACATGAAAGTAGAAAACAACACTGTTAAAATCAATGTTACTACCTTACGAAGAGACGTTCTGAATTGAAAGTCCGTAAATATATATCGGCAAGATGTACTTAGTAAGTAATAGTACTTATTATGCAGAGGGGCTCCTTTGGCAGGATGTGTTATTACAAGTATAGTTTATCTTGTTATTCAGGTTTTTTTAATAATAAAAGTATAAATTTAAAATCAGTGAAATGTTTTGCTCTGACATAACAAGAAATATTAAGTAGAATAAAACACAAATTCCCAAGAAAACTGCATCCCTTATTCAAATGACAGTGGTATACTGTGTTACAAACTAGATCAAACAGAATGTGATAATTTGCTACTCCTTTTTAACATGTAGCCCTCTCTAAAAAACACATGAAACCAGTACATTTTTTTAACCTCATTAACTTAATTAACTTTTGTAGACACTTTTTATGATTTTAGATCCAAAATCAAAACAAAATGTAGTTCAAACAAAGTTAGGTGTGTAGCTTGAAAGTGGTGGTATAACCAGGTTAAAGGACAGCCGCCTTTTGACTTTGACAACACTGTCTTCAGGCTAAACATATCTTGCAAACACATTAATCTTGCTTTTAATGTGTTAATTTGTAATGTGTTAATGTAAGAAAACATCCCTTTTCCCCTCTCTTGGTTATATTCCCCCACTGCCATAAACACTCCTCTCATCAATGATTCATTTGCTTTAAAGCTCTGCGAGCCAAGAGGTTTTTGCCTTGTTGTCCTAATGAAATTAGCCTGTGCCAAGAGCACTGTGGCACAACATTCAGACATCTGAGCCTTCTGAGGAAAAAACACATTGTGATTTCAAGCCAAATTACTAACTGGGCAGTGAATCGTTTTTCCAAGAGAGGTTAATCTTATCTCTACAGTCACTGTTTAGTCTCTTGCCTGAGTGCAAGATGAAGAGAGAGCACCAGTTTAGCAGTTGGTACAGTCGATGATGGTGAGATTTGTAAGATAAAGCCCTAAAAATTTCATAAAGGGAAATATTGATGCTGAAATATAGTTCTCCTTTCAATCAATGATTATAAAGGAATTGTCTGGCATCTTGTTTTCATTGTCCATGCAGGTGTAGGAGGAAATCTGGTGGCCATCCAAGCCAGCAGGATGTCCACCTATCTCCACTGCTGGAGTGTTCCTGGAGCTCTTCCATTTAAAAAGAGTGAGAAATGTCCAGGACCCTGTGCCACATTCTGCTCCTCAGGTCAGAGAATAAAGGAGTATTAAAAGAGCATCTCTTAATTAAGAAATAATAACCAAGCCAAAACTGTTACAGCATATCAATAGTTTTTGATGAATTAATTAAATTACTAAAAGTGAAACAAGATAACTTTAATTCGGCTTTAGCTATTTTCTAATGGAAAAAAGCTGCTATTACCGTCTGCTGCCTTTATTGAACTTCTTAGTTTGTTTTAGTTAATCATTTTGGTTCTGCAATTCTTTTAGTGTGTACTGTCACAGCAGCAAACCTGCTCCATCAAACCAACTGAACACTACCTGCACAGAATTTTATGCCCAGAAACATCAGAATTAATCGCCCAGACTGTAAAATGGAAACACTGTCCCAATAAAATAGCAGGTTTTGACCTCCTTGACTTCTACAGTATGTTCAAACAGGTGTGACCTCAGGTTACAGCTTTGGAGAACTGGATGCCTGGATTTATGCCTGGAATACTTACCATAAAATAGGAAGATGTTGTTTTACTATAAACAACTATAAACAAAGTAAAAAACTAAGAAAAATTAGGTATGTATTTATGCTATTTAGTTAATACAAGGCAAAGACCTTTAAGAAATGATAGGGAATTTTTTTTGTTCCTTCTTCAGTTCAGTTCAGTCATTTATCTGTCATTACAAAACAAGTTGCAGAGAGTTTGTTGAGTGTTTGCTACATTTGAGGTTACAGGCTCTTACTTTAGCATAATGTAAGTATGGACACAACAATAAGCCGCACTGTTCAAAGTCTGACATATTTTGTCACTCTTGGGAAAAGGCTGGCCTAGTGTCCCAGTCTTATAGTTTTTATACCATACCAAGCTAAGCTAGCAAATGCTGGTTCCAGCTAAAGTTATAAAGACCTAGAAATAATTTTATACAATACACATAAGCAGATTTTCCAAAATTTCAAACACTCCCTTTTCTTTAAGTTAAAAGAAAACAAGTTTTTATGTTCAATAACACCATTGGCTTAAGGAAAAAATGCCACTGGTCAAGCACCATAATCTGCATTGCTAAGGGTTTTAGATTTCACTAGAAATTAAGAGGCATTGATGGTTTAAAAAGCTGCATTCAGTGCCTAAACAAAATCCAGCAGACAGAAAAAACCTAAGATGCTTTTAAGAAACACAAGAACATTACGTATTTGAGTGGACCATCTCATACACACAGCTAGTTTCTACCAATTCTGTCTTTCTCCAGATGTGAACTCCAGATCAGCGAGAGCCCTGATCATCCTTGTAGTGCCGGGTCACCTCCTCTTCCTGTACACTATCCACCTTCTGCAGGGAGGCCATACAGCCATGACACCCTCCTTCATTATCTGCTATCTGTCTGCAGCTCTGCTTCAGGTCAGATAAACTGATGAAGGCTTTGAGTGATCTTTCAGGACTTAAGTAAAATTTGGGTTTGTACACCAACCTGAGGTAATTTCTTTTAAAGTGTGTCTAACTATTGTCATTATCTAGGTGGCCATTTTGCTTTATGTGGCCAGCCTGATGGTGCAATGGCTGTGGCGAAGGGGACTGGATCCGGACAACTTCTCCATCCCCTACCTCACAGCCCTGGGTGATTTACTGGGGACTGGCTTCTTGGCTCTGAGTTTTAGGCTGATTTTAATGGTTAGTTCCACTGGGACTGGAATTTAACACAGACCTTCAGTCGTGTACACACTAACCATACTCTTCTTGATATGCAAGTGACTAAAACACACTGCAAAAGTCATTGGATTTATGAAGAAGAGTGAGAATGAAAGAACATAGGAGGTAAGTATGGACTTATATGTGGGCCTAAATACTTTGTGTGATGGTACAGAAAAGATTTTTTCACAAGAACATTTGTTCTAATTTGTAGATAAATTTTTATGCAAAAATATATTTCATTGGAGCAAATTTATTCTGTCATCGATAAATGCTTTTCTTTGATTACTATTCTAAATTATAAGTGCATAGTTATATTTACTCATTTCACTCATTCTATTCTGAGTGCAAATCCATTTTTGGAGTTGTCCTAATTGCATACAAAGTCATTGGAAACTGCCTGTTAATTCACTTTGGGTTATGCCAGCTTGTGCAAGGCCTTGAGTTGTTGAAAATAGGTTAGGAAAAAATTTGCAAATACATAAAGAGAGGACATAAAGATAAGAAGAACTATGGAGCGTACTGGAGTTTCTGCTTAGTTCGGGTTGGTTAGTTGGCGTGGGTTATCAAATGGCTCCTTAGTTGTGGGGAACACTAGGAAAATGGTCAGTGGGAATACCATAGCTACATGTTTCTACAGTTTTAGTTACATAGTCACTTAGTCACTGTTTTGACCCTTGTAATGTTGACAGATAGTTAACTGATACACCAAATGATCTAGCAAAACTAAGCTAGATGACTAGCTTGAAAACTGGACACTACAAGATCCAACATGTAAGATCAACCTCCTGAAACTCGAGCTTTTGTGTGGTGAGCATTTTTATTTTAGCTATTTGGGATTAGCAGGACCTAATAAGTACAACAAAACTTTGTCTTTGTACAGGAAGTAGTTTTTTGCAAAAAATGATGTCCTCATGTGAGTACACAGGGTCTCAGGAGGTTGGTGGGGATCTATTGGCATTACATGCCAGAAATGGAATATAACATTTATAAGAATGTTGTCATTAGCTACGAGTGAGTCTCTCTATCTACAGACGGGGTGGGTCCTCTCCATGCATGTTTTAAAGAGAACAGGACACAGTATAGAAGGTAGGGACCTGTTCATTTCTATAAAAGTTGCTTGGTGGCACAAGAAGCCAATAAAGTTTGACCTCTGTGTGATAGATGAAGAGAATGCACACAAGAGACTTACAGCCTGTCGGGCTAACTTTTGAGTTAGCCCTCCACTTACTTGAATGGTAATCAGAATGATTTGATCTTGCAGCTCTTCTAGACTTAACAAATGTTATCGGACATTGTTCTTGGTTGCGCCATTTGCTTCTTTCACAATGTGAGCTTATGCGTAAATAGGCTTTTTGGGCCCAAGGACATCAATTGATATGTTACTATAGCTGCCATGTAAAATTCAAAGCTTCAAAGCCTTGTGCACCTCCTTGAATTATAGTCATCCTCATGGAGTCCTCCATGTGGCACTGCCATGTCCCTACAGTAGCTCATAGGAGACAAACAAAATATTAGCTCTTAAGAGGGGCTTTTGTTTTCGTGACTTCTACAGCCACCTCAGTCTACCCTACATGCTAGGAAGGGGAGGGCGAGTTGAAGAAGGGTCAGTTAGTTGCACTCTGCAACCTTACCACTAGATGCCACCAAAAGGTAATTTCCTGACATAAGTGTAATATGTGTGTTTGTATAGCTAAATGACTTGTAACCACCTCATAGCATTCTTAAACAATGGCTAGCCAGCTAGCTTACCTAGGAACTGTTAATCTAGCAAAACAGAGATTTTTTGGAGAAATGGGCAAACTGAGTCAATTCGGTCATTTTGAGTGTGCACTGGTACTATATTAGCAAACAGGCACATATATTTATTGGACATGGGATGGATTTTTGTTTGCACAAATTGAATTATTAATAGTGTGATAATAATGAGACTGAGGCACAAATATATCCAAGTCATCATATTTAAAAGGGACTGCAAAAAACGTAACTGGAAAAATTGTGGCCAAAGACAAAAAAGAATTAGGTAAAGAAAGTATGGCCACACTGTGATTAGCACTTTGGACTTCATATCTGCCAACACACTGTGGTCAGTAGTTGCACATTGTTCACTGAAGCTAAACTGATGTCAGTACCAAACTCACCAGGCTTTATAGAGACAATATCCATCTACAATGGATACAAGTGGGATCATTGTATAACCACTATATTGTAACTGTTGACACACTTGTGTACTTGTTGTCAGCTTTTAATATTAGATGGCAAATGATTGTACCGAGGCAATAATAATATATAATTAAGTGTAAATGTATGTTAACACAAATCATATGCTGCACTGGATGAATGTGAGATCATGTTTATTTTATGTAGATTTGTGCCTTTACACCGTGGTGAGCCTATCTAAATTTAGTGTTGCCAGATTTCAAATGGACTTTTTATTTATTGAGCAACACAGGACCACTGAATATAGTCTGTCGTACTCAACTGTCTCTCTGTTTGTATGTGTTTGAGGAACTGACACTACAATTGTTTGTTTGTGCTATTTTTGTGAACAAAATATTCAGTATGGATCTCTCTGTATGGGGTCTTTCAATTGTTTGATATACACTTTTAGAAAAAGGCTTGTCTTTCTTGCCCTAAAAAAATATGGCATGTAAAAAATCCTATTTTCACACTGACATCAAGCTTGACTCAACTTTGTAGTGCTCTCACATTTGCAAAATGACATCTTTGCATTCATGTTTTGTCATTGAAATAAAAGACTGACGTGTAAGTCATGATTCCTGTATTCTGTGGGAGATTTATATAGCAGTGTGTCAAGTATTTAGATTGTTGCCTTAAAACTCATGATGTTCCAACACTATTTTTCCTTCCCATTACTGATCTTAATACCTGAACTTTGCAGATACTTTACACTGATCCGATAACACTGAGTGTTGACATATTTCCAAATATTTTTAACAGCTTGATACTACTCAGCCTAAATGGAGGTTGTGCTATGTATGTGCTTAAACTTACTCAAGTTGCTTCCCGTTAATGGATATTATCTATTTGTGCAATTAAAGGCTAATATGTTGCATACAGGTGTGCAGGACACTGCCTGGAAGTAGCAGAATCCAGTTTGAAATTAATTAACCACATGTTATTGGACTGATGTATAGACCTGAATATTTGCTGATACTCAGTAAAACATTTACCAGTATCAGAGCATCATCTCTATTTAAAAATTCCCAAACGCTAAAAACTTCAGTACTCAAATCAATGAGCAAATTCTTGCTGGAATGCATTTATTTAAAATTTTGAGAGAAATTCTATATCTATTTTGGTTTGTCTGACTTTGCAAAGTCAAAAATAAAACAATAAATTAGGACAATTTCATAGTTACACAAAAGTCTCTTACTACAGCACAAAAATAAAAAATAGTCACAGTTACAAAAGTTGTCTTTTACTGTAAGGGTAAAAAAAAGGCCAATGTTTAAAGGCACATATGTTTGGAGACATTCACTGTCTGGTTAAATTTTTAAAACATTAATGCTACTACACCTTGAAGAGATTACATTTGCCGTGCAAATAACACATTTGCAACAGGAGACAACAACCAAAATTACAACCAAAGGCTGAATAGCATTTCACACAGTCTAAGGCAGTGGCTGACTTCCACCAGATCACTGTTTACATTAAAATCGATTTTTAACTTGTGATGAAATCCTTTTTTACTTGTTTTCTTTGTGTAAACACAAGTTCTTTAGCCTGATGTTTTGTTTAAGAATTATTAATTTAACGTGGAGCTTGAATCCAGATACATATTTGAACAGCATTTGCAGTGTCGTCTGTTGAGAGCCTTTTACAAGAATCCAGGCTTCACAAGTTTAATTTGTGACGTTCAAGCTTCATCTAAGCTTGAGGTAGGCTGGCACAGAATAGTTGAAGAGCAGGAAGTCCATTCGATAGAGATTGTACAGCTTCTTCTGGTAAAAAGGGCTAATGTTGTTGAAGAACTGGGCCGCCATGTCTCCTGTAGTCCTGGTGCTCTTAGACGAGGTGGGGAAGCTGACCTGGTCATCCACCCCGGCCAGCTGTAGCACATAGCGGGAGTCCTGCTCCAGCGTCTCGTATTTACCCACCACGTCATAGTGGATGAGGCAGGGGTGACAGAGCGAGTGCACCCGCTCCCAGTGCTCGTTGAAGGGCTCCTCACGCTGGGTGGCCGGGTCCACGAGGTAATACACAAACTCCTCAAAGGAGACATCGTTTCCTCTCTCCAGAGCTTCCGGTTGTGGGTCCAGCCTGTGCCGCCGCACTATTTTTGTGCCATATCGTTTATGAAAAGCTGTGTTGTAGCTTCGTGTAAATTTGTTGCGGTATGCAGAGACCAGTCGCTCAAAGGGCTCACGTACAAAGACAAACTTCAGGTAGGAACGGAGGCGCTGGTTAATCTGGGAGGTGGAGTACTCTGACAGAGTGCGGAGGTTTCCTGGGACATGGGCCTCGTTGGCAGGGATCGCCAGTGGGTCTCGGACAGACCCGGCGACGCCTGTCAGAACCATCAGCACCCGCTTCCAGTTGGTGCAGGCCACTTTGGGCACATAGCAGTACAACAAGCCGTGCTGGTCATCCACGATGACGTGCTTGAGGTCCTCGGGGATAAGGACTCTGCGTTTGCGGGTGTAGGAACGGCAGGATTCTTCCAATACCTCCCGCCTGCCCTGATGGATCACCTGCACTGGTGACTCAACCTACAAGGAAAAAGACAGCATGAATTTAAACATGAGAAACTATTTATGAGTAATAAAATCTGTAGCCATGACTAGTCTCCTGAAAAATATAACTCCATTTTCACAAACTTCTCACATACATTGGTACTCCCCAAGGCCAGTAAAAAGGCTTCAATGCATAAAATCAGTGAAATCCCCTTCAAGCATTCGTGACAGGCGAAAAGCTCAAGTCACTCTCTATGTCACTTTCAAGTCAGTCAAAGAAAGCCTGACTGAGAAAAAAAACATTCAGAATATAAAAGATAAAAGTGAGCCAAGTGGATCAGATATCTTGCACCTTTTGCACGGAGCCAAGACCTTCTACGTTCTCTGGGTGACTATATTTACAGATAACTACGTCTCCTCTGGAGGTCTTAGTAATGGTCAATCCCTTGACATCCACATACTGCTGTAATAAAATCACAGGTCAGCCAGTTCAGCTTGGCCTCCTCATGGCACAAACGCCTTATTTACTTCTTTCATTTACTCAGGCTGGCGCACCAATGCAGCGGTCGGAGCCTGGAGTCTCTCGGTTTGACTCAGTGCCTTTCGCCATGTGTGGCTCAGTGTATTTACTGGCAGACACCGGAACATCAAGGATACAACGGCCTGGGACTGTCATCTAACACTGACCCTTTTCTCAGCAGGAGTCCGTCTGCTGCATAAAGTATGTATACAATAAAGTTTTTCCTCCACAGACTGTAATTAATCCCTTCATGCGAGCTATATTATGCACCATTATATTGACTTCTCTGAGGATGTTTAAATAGCCACTAGGATGCACCACAAGAATTACATACCACTCCACAAGAATACCAAAACCTTCTTTAGTGTTCTGGGTAAATATACACATGTCAAATGTTGCAAAACCTACACGGAAATTTAAAGCCGAGATTTACAAGTAAGTAATCAAATCCAAGCATCCTATTTTTTCCCAAACCAAAATCTTTTCAGGATCCTTGGCAGGAATGTAAAGACTGAAGTAAAAAAGTCAGGGAGACACTTCTATCCAATGTTTAGAAATCAGATTAAGAAACACTATTAAACACTATTACAGATTCTTTGAGCACAAAAGCTGGCAATTTTACAGGATAAGCAGTTTGCTTTTTAAGCACTTTTTAAGGATGTGTTTAAGGGGAAACAAAGATATCACAAGTAATTGAAAATAAATGAGGTCTGCTGTGACTGTCTTGTTTTCTGGCATTTTCACCTTCCTTCTTCTCACAGGGAGATTTAACTGAAAGCAGCTGTTACAAAGCCGATTCTACTTCACACAGTGTCCAAGAACAGCTCAGAGACATAGATATCTGAATATATGAATGGATTTATAGAATGATAAAAAAGAGTATTTAGAGCTTCAAAAAGATAAATTATCAGAATAAATGGCCTCTAATTCTTTGATGTCAAAAAGCTGTTATTAAGGTGAAAAATGTGGATAAACTATGTGACTCAAGATAATAATTTCAGTGTAGAAAACTTGTGACATCCTAATATAGATGTCATAGATTTGAGTTCTCATCACTTCTTATACCATTCACTAATTTCTTAATAGGTGAGAGTATTTCTGCAGCACTCAGATATGAGGTGCTTTCATTATCTCACAAAACCTACCAGAAGCAAACTACTATAAAAAAGATTAATGGCTTTGTTTTTCAAGAATACTTTTACTCTCTGCATAAAATTTATGACTGTGATTACAAGAAAAAAAAGAAAAAGAAATCAAAGACTTTCGGCAGTGCCATGATGGCACCGTGCATGTCAGCATGCTAAAACTTTTTAATTACCACAAATAAACACAATTACAGTTGAAGCTGATGGACAATATAGTGTTGCAGGTATGTATGTGGCTATAATATAAAGTATTGATGAGCTTAAATATTGACCCCATAGTGGTGCTGGATGTAAAGTGGAGGATGAACCAAACAAATGATCCTGTGGGACTATGACCGTCTGCCACTTGTTAATCATTCCTAACACGCCCCAAGTGAAAAAAACAGCTCTTAATGTAAACATTTCTAATGATACTGCTTCAAACTGGATGTAATCTCTGCATGAAAATAAGGTCAAAAGCCTCTTTTAAACAGTTTTTGTCCTTCTCTAATCAAACGCAGTTCATAAGTTACTAAGCTCTTCCTTGTCTGCAGTCTGAAAGTGCCTGTACAAACACATGAATACTCCTCAATAAATGCCACTGGTGTAATTCTACAATCACGGCTGACCTTTTCTAGCAGGGTGAAACAAAAATAAAGCAGCTGTACCTGATGTGAAAAACACTGTGTAGCAATCAGATACTCAGTGAAACAGACATTTGTTTTAAGACTAAAGGCTCTATTTTTGTAGACCAGGTGCGTCAGAGGCCACGATGCATGTCACCATGTGGATCAGCTCGCGGGACAGATGTAATCTGTTCCTGTGTCATGAATAGGAGTACAAATTAAGTGACAATTACATTAAACACAGCAGCGAGCTAATCCAGGCATCATGCTTGTGATCCATCTGCATTCCTGCTTTGTCATTGGCAAATAGGAGAACCTTTGGTGATATATTCTCTCCTGATTTCTCCTCCTCATCTTCCTTACAATATTGTACTCCATTATATATAATGTACTCCAATGTACTCTTTTTAGATGAGTTAAAAATAAAGATTAAAACAGAGAAATATGGGCAATCACAGGTAAATCCTTAAGACACCGACTGACTTACATTTATTCAGCGAGCGTCTCTCTCTTTTTTCTTTTCTTTTGAATTTCATGAGATGAGAGAAGCTAAATACATACTCCGTATCGGATGCCGTGGCTGTTTGTGGTTGGCTGAGAGATGTGAACTCATTAGTTTGCATCACATTTCCAGTTGCCGTCAGCGCCTGTCAGTCAAATTACCAGTACACTGGGCTCGCTTCGCTTGCGCCGAGAATAGACCAGGTTGGAGCTGGCGAGCTTTCAGCGCACCTTCCGCGCAGTGTTTTGGCATGAAATTGTCAGTGTGCCAAGCTGAATCTGTGGACACCTCCCCTTAGTGCGTCTCGGTGCAGCCCGGCCTACCAAATTGCCAAATTTGCTGCACATGGTGGTGCGCCGGACGAAATTACCACTGAGTGGGGTGCGCAGACTCCGCCACCCTGCGTAGCGCCACGAAATCAGAGCCCTAATACTGTAGATTGGTTTGAAAGGACTGATGCTAGATAGCTGGGCTTTATAGATTAGATTTCAAATATTAACAGCTTAAAGCTTTGGATTTTTCTCCCCTACTTGGACAAGACCATAAAGATTAAGCAATTTCACACACACTAGCCGTGTTTTCATTAGGTTTCAAAATAGCATGTTTAAGCACTATGTTACAAAAAGTTGTTGAAAATGTCATGGTTTTAAAAAAAAGAATTCTTAATTTTAATTTCTTTTTCTTGTGAAGTCATGCTAGTACCATTGTTGCTCTTATACATTTTTAACTACACGTTTAAATCAACACCTCAACATTCTCACAATATGTCACAAGTGTAAGGTTTAACTTCTTGGTCAGGCATGATACCTTGAACAATTCAACATTCGCTAATTAGCACAAACACAAAAGCTAATAACGAGAATGTAAACTAATGACCTGAACAGATGATGGTGCAGGATTAAAGGCCAATTAACTTCTTTTACGACCATGAATGTGCAAAATGAGATTTTCAGCAACAAAAGTCTGCTAGTGTTGACAAGAAGAAGAAACAGGAGATGATCAAAGTCATTATAAAACATCCATGGCAACTATTTACTGCTAATCCATCAAAAGGACAAATTGTTGACATATTTCACTAAGTGAAAACTATGACCAGATGGTGGTGTTAAAGGAAAATTTATATCATCGCAAAAGTCAGCAGGACTTATCATCTCAGGATCAAGAATTTCTGTGCATATTTTCCTAGAAATCCAGTCTCACAGTTTCTGTGTGTCAGCTGGCTGCAGGACATTTGATCATAATGATTTAGCTGCTGTGACGTGTTTCCTCAGTTTTCCGTCAGCAGCTCTTTCTCTCACACCTATGTCTCCTCTGCAAGAATTCAACATGATAAAACAATAGAAGTATATTTCCAAAGCATTAAGTGTATACTTCTAGAGACTGTATGTAAATACTTACAATTTTCTCCAAACTACTGTCCAATTCTAATCCGGCTGATAGAAAGTGTTTTTATGCTTCTTTTTCAGCTGAGGTTTCAACATAATTATGTCTGAAATGTGTGATTCAACTTCTTCACCTCAGTATAGTGGAAGTTAATAGAATTTTGAGTAATGAGCAATGGAATAAGAAGGCTAATCCACAGATATTATTATGAACAGCTTTTATTGGTCTGAACTAAAATTCTGCTTAAAAATAGTCCCTATGCACCCTGTACACAGACATGAGGTCATCCCTTGTTGAACATGAAGATGGTGGCCTGTCTCCCAGAAAAGAGCAGCAGTGATAATACAGCAACAATACATTTAATAACAGTCATAATTCTGCTTTTATATGGTGCACAAAGGCCTTTTTTTGCCTCCAGCTATGACTAGTTAAAAATATATTAGGCCTTGAAAAAATGGATATTAGGGTTGAGAACTTTGCTTTGGAAAATATCTTTTTACAGAGATGTGCATATATCGCCATTTTATTTTAGAAAATCTAAAATTTAAATCAGATTTTTAATATTTTATGAATGCAAAATTGGTTTACTAAACACATGGTCATGCTGCTAAGAGCATGTTGCATAGCATGTTGCGTAGGTTCCACTGGACAATCTGGCTGAGCTCTTTACTGTGTTGCTTGCCCACTCTATTTACTCTCTGTATACCTACAGTGATAAATTCTCTGGGTCCACATTGTTTCATTTCAAGAACAGTCCTGTTTGTGAACTGCCTGCATAAACAGCTGCTGCAGCCCCGAGCCTCTAAAGCTTACTTCTGTTTGTAACACTGCTGCCATCCTATTAATTTAACAATAATATGTATCAATATTTATGAGGACTTTGCATGCCCGTTACGGCTGATTGCGTCAGTGTAGTGGGCTTAAAATAAGGCTGATCCATGTTTGCCTTTTCGAGAGCTGATTGTGAGTTATTAAGGGCAAACTAAATGCAGGAGTGTGAGCTCCGTAGGTTTTCATATTATATTGTATATTTTTTTTTAGTTGACACCACTTCTTTCTTCATTAGACCAATACTTTTGGCAGTAACTCTCCACATATATGTATAAATGAGGCCCCAGGAGTGAGAATTACAGCCAGAACCCTCCATTCTTATCAAGATAAAAACAAAACTTAAACTATTCAGAAACAATGTTAAAGTTAAAACTGTCACACACACTAGTGATAACAGCTGATAGCAAAGAAAATGTTGCCAATTTCCAAGTCACAACTCTTGACTTGTCTTGTGAGATGATAACACTGTAGAAAGTTCGGCCTCCGACTACCTGTGAGATGTTGAGGACATCAATTGTTAATCTTGAAGAGTCTAAAAAGCAAGTCACCTGGACTGTGTTAGGTTTATTGGGAAGATGTTTCCCTTCTCATCCAAGAAGATTCTTCAGTTCCTGAAGAAGAAGCTTCAGTTGACTTGCTTTTTAGACTCTTCAAGATAAACATGACCTGGATGAGTGAGAATCTACACAGATACATCAATTGTTAATCTAATTTATAAACATTCAAACCCATCTAACAAGATAATGATGCAGACACTGTATCCACCCGATGAGCTGTAAAATGATGAGAGGATGAACAAGCTCATGTAAAAAGTGTGTTAATTTTACTAGCATTAAAGTCACTAAATCATATTTGAACGCAGCGCAACAATTAAAAGATAAATAAGGTTTCATTTTAGTTTTAAAACATGATAGTATCTGGCAAATCTGGTGTAGTTTTTCCTATTTGAATATGTTCTGACAAATAGGATATAAAGCACCTTTTTTTCCGTCATCATTAAGTTATGGTATCACTTTAGTGTTTCTCATAAAAATAAGAACAGTTATGCTTTAGTTTATGACAGATGGGGATATTTTGGAGCCAAGTGAGCTCTTGTGGATGGCCAATGTCTGTTATGAATAAAGATTTCCTATATAAACTGCAGTAATCTGAGTCTTTGCATTAATGTAACACATCTGCTTATGTCTGGTATATTTTGAGAAAACATTATGATTTCCATACATGCATGCGTCATTATGATAATAAGACCAGAGTT
>JAQNCA010000014.1:24559827-24571030 GCA_029783725.1 Acanthurus tractus
ATTTAAAAAATAAAAGTAGTTGTTTGTATTTAGTAGTAATGTTAGGCAGAAGCAAAAACACACCTGCTATGACTAAATCATCCTGACAAAAGTTTATTAGAATGTTAATGTTAAAAAGGCTTTTTTTTTTTTACACACACTGTCTGACTGAATTCTATAAAATTGTGCTATAGGATCAGTCATGTTTGGAGTGCTAGTCGAACAAAGACATGTACAGTCATGGTGAAGAGGAATGTACTTCACATTGCACATCAGCAAGCTATTTCAGCCACTATTGAAATGCTTCTATGGAGGCTGATTTTGCACCCTTCTTCTAATCTGTGTCACTGTACCTTCAGAGATTTGTGTTATAACAGAAGCTCCATTAGTGAGAACAAGGGGGCAGAAAGTGCACCTGACTGCAAGTGGACCAGAGAAAAAACTTTTTTCAGTGAGCCAATTTAACTAATTTATTAAAACCCCAATGGGTCAAAAAAAAGGGGGAAAAAAATGAGAAAGACCTGCTTAATGTCCCTGTGATTGCCAAGGGTTGGCTGTTTAGTTTGGGTTATATGTTAAACTGTTGTTTGTGGTTAAGGTTTGAAAAAGCTGTCGGGGTCAAAATCATCAGAAGCAGAGACGAAACTGGTTTTGTGGAATAAGGTTGAGAAAAAAAAAACAAGCGAGGAATTGCATCAATTGGCCATTGGAATAATTCCATGGAATGGAATGGACAGGCACAGGAGTGTTATTGATCCTCTCATCCAACTCAATGATAAACTGAGCAAATTTGATCAAAATGCCAAACTAATTCTTAAACATATTCTGAGTGTGTTTAGTTCATACTTAGGTTCACAGATCAACGTGTGACTCCTGAGCAGACAAGCATACACAGCTGGCGTGACATCAAGTGCAGCATTTGGTTCTGCATTAAAATAATCCATTTTAAATGCATCGTGACATGTGCTTCAACTGCTCACCTCGCAGATCTCATGACTGTCATCTTTCACACTCATGTGAAATTCTCATTAGCATCACCATGTTTCATAGCTCTCAAAGAGCCTGATAAAATAATCTGTATCACCTCTGCCTTTTATGCGGTCATCACACTCCAGAACTGCCGAGACAGCAATAATATGTGTCATTTCTATGCAGCTAAATTCATATGTATGGAGAACGGTTCGCTTATATTTGTCATCCATTCAAAAGATGAATTCCATCAAAAGACAGATAGACTCAGCTGGGATCCTCTTTGCGTGTTTATGCTTGTGTGTGTGTGTGTGTGTGTGTGTGTTGTCCTCAGTCTTCTCTGTGGTAAGATCGGGCCAGTCATGGATGCCAAGAAGCTTATGAGCTGAAAACCCACTGACACACTCAGGGTGGACACAGAGACACAAACAGCACTGAATGTGTGGTTATACCAAAACAATAACAAACAATGGCTCATTCCAAGTTATCAGTGTTAAAATACTGGATGTACAGTTTGTATAATTGACCCAGCAATTACAGATCACACACTGCTGGGAGCAAGAAGCAACAGAAGTCATGTTTTCCTTTACAGAATAATCATCACAGCTCATTGCTTCTGTCCTCGGTTCAGTGTCTGACATCACAGCCTGGGAATGCAAAGTTTTAAGCCATCGACTCTCAATCCTAAAATTACAACCACTTCAAACTCACAGAGGAATTCTTCAAAATGTTGTTCAAAAGTCAATTTGTCTTAGATGCAGTCACACCTCATCAGCATGGAGGAATGTGATTTCAATGTTTTAGATGCATTTACACTTGGCTTTTTATCACCAAAACATCCTGAGGGATCAGTTAAGCAAACTTGAAATAAGTACATGGCGTAACTAAAGTGATATTAAAAGTTTGTCTAAAACTGTAAGAAATGAGTTTTTAAAGGTACAGTAGAGTCTTATGAAGCTTGTTTTCTTCCTGCTGTGTTTTTCAACAGCTACAAGGTTTCTCACAGTGCAGTGAGAACCAACACACTAAAATATGTTTCCAGAAGTGATTCCACTGATTTAAATTTTGATTCATACTTTATCAGCACCATCTAGTTTAACAGTTTTTTTCCTTGGATTCTGGGAACAAGATTTTTTTTTTTTTTTTTGGAGAATGACATGACCCACCCTGTGCCTGGAATTGTGCTGTTGCCATACTTAGAAAACATTTCTGGGATGAGAAACCGCAGTTCCATGTTTTGATGTCAGAGTCTGTAAAATCTGTCAGCTGAACATGGTGGATTAGAAGGATTCAAAGTTCTGGATCCAGGCAAGTTAGTCACAATTATTTGTGAAGCTTCTCTTAATTTCTCTTTACTGTTTACTCCCCTCTGGCATCTTGTTCAAGATTATGCGTCATTTCATAAGATAAAAAATTTATTAAAAAATGGGAAGATAAAGCTTTCAGAGCTGGCAAGTTTGGAAACAGTAAAGATTACCTTATTGGCTTATCTTGGGTAAGAAGTTCACAGAGTTTATTAAATACAGATTTTTGTTTCATTACTGAGTGCAAACTGTTGCCTTCCTGAGAAACACACTTCATACTGAGAACAGAGGAGGTTTCATAAACTCTAATGGTGCGGAACAGAGAATGAGACACTTCAGCTTCCATTTGGACTCTTCAGCTCTCTGTCCTCTTAGAGGTCAGCAGTATCAGAAGAGCGTGCAATTGGTCACATCGTCCGAAAAAAGAAAACCTACTAAATGTTGCTAAGAACACTTGTGTGACCACAACTTGATTGTTCCACGCTGACATCGTTCAGGTGGATTTTGGTTTACAAAACATTTTGATGGACATAAACCATTTTTCAATAAAACAATTACTTAAGCGATGGCAAGAAGATAGTGACTGAACATGAAAATGAGGAAACACTGACACAGCATGGCCATCTGCTGCCCAACAACAGCTCATTGACTGTATGTAAAAACGGCCAGTTTCATTGTTACTGAAGAGGATTCTTAAGTCAGATTCATACCCAGATCCTTCTAGTACGTGCTTATCTCTGCCATAATATCAAACTGTGCATTAATCCTGTGATGAACAGAGTCAGAGAGGCTGCTGGAGCTGCTGAGGTGAGACAAGCATCCAGACGTTAACTGATTGATTCAGCTTAACTAATTTCTCACCATTTCCTTTTCTAACTATCATTGACTGCATAAATATGAGATGACTCATCTCCACTTTTTCCCACTGTATAAAAAAGCAGCCAAACACCCCTGATACAGGCTCTGAAATATTGTGACATAATTTGGAGCCGGAGGCTGTGCGAAGAGCTACCAAGATGTTTTGGCTTCACATTTTGAGAAGCTGTCATGTTGTCTATCTTTTTACAGTGGAAGGAAAATAACTAGGAGTGACTCAGGAACACATTACCAAGATGACCACTCCCAAAGGCAACTCTTTTCTCCTCTAAATGAATAGAACTCAGAGGAGGTAACGTCTGAAATAATTTAGGACACGACAAATGCCAGGCGGACTGCAAGAGCTTCAGCAACAAGCTGAGATGACACACTGACTGAGCTGAAAGAGCGCATTGTGTATCATCGCTCCACTGCTAATGTGGCATTATTCTGCAATTGAGGACATTTACAACCCATAGTTTGTTATGAGGTATTTATTAAAGGGCCGGTTGAAAATATCATGTAACTAAGTGTTTAACTATTAAAGCTACACAGCTGATCAGGAAAAGCAGAGAGGGATGCCTTACATTGTGAAGAAGTCTGAGAAAAAATAACTGGCCCATATCTTTTGCTGCATCAAAAAAATCTGAAAAAGTATCATTAGAAGTGAAAAATGCTACAAAGAAACACACAGCTTCCGAAGCTATGAGCTCCATCCATATGCTATTCCAACTAAACACTGTGTCAGCTGTTAGCTCAAATTCCTCCACTGAGGAGATTCACCAACCCCACCTAAGGCCTATTCAGAGAAGGAGTATTCCTGTTGGTTTAACCTTGTCTAGACCCAACACTGCAGCATTCCTCCTGGCTCGTATAGAACCCAGGGCTTAGGAAATGCAAAATATAGAAAGGCTGAAGTGTGTTCCTCCTGTCCGGGCCATAAACGGAGCTCTGTGTTTAGGTCCCGCTGGGAAAACTGGGGCCCCCTCCCCCCTCCTAGGCCTCTCCTGCCAAAGAGCAGCTTTACTGAGGGACACCCTGTCCAAGGGAAAGCATGATCCTAGGCCACAAATGTGTGTGTAAAGGGTGTAAGTGCAAAGGCAGAGGCATGTGGTTGGTTTAGTGTCTGTGGAGTATAAGAAGAATGTATGCAGATGTGCAGTGTTAGTCTTTCTGATCCTTTTTTTTTAGAAAAATAGGGCTGCAGGGATCTGATGTGCGCTTGCAAGTTGACACATTAACTATAGATAGTTGCAAGTGCAAAAGTCTGCAAGCTAAATGAGGACAATCAAATGTTGTGCACTGACATGCAGCTGCTGGACAGGCAGATGGTTCAAGCTGTCCCTTCAGTTGTACTGGCCCGTCTCCAATGTTTAACTCGTTTACTGGAGACTGGATTGCCTGCCACACTGTGCTGCAAGTGCTCTGCACTGTGTCATGTGCCAAGAAATACACTCATTTTTTTGAACTTTCCATTTTTTTTTCCACTAAAAAAAAAGGTTTTGCACAATTTGAATAAAATAAGACAAAGGCAGAGTCTGGAGCCCTGCCAGCAGCTCTGTGAGGATTTACAGTACACGGAGGTGTCAGTAAAACACTCACATCTGCTGACTATGACCATCATGAAATGCTGAAGTTCACCAGGTCAACCAACTTAGTTTAGCTTTAATTACCTAATTACCTGAGTTATGTAATGGTAGAATTTCATCAACACTTAACACCAACTTAAGGAAAAAACAGTGAATAACCTCTTGTACATTAAACAGATTTATTATATTAGTGTTCAAACGGAATTTTACTTTGATTCATCTGCCACAAAAAAGGGGTCATTTTTCCAACAGTTAATCAAGATTCTGTTGTTCTTTTCAAACAATAATTTCCTGTCAGAAATTGCTGATATGTCCGAGAAGAAATTATGACTGCATCATGACTGTAGTTGTTGGCAGTTTTGTCTTTGCTAACTAACATTAACCAAAGCACAGCTGAGTTTTATGGTAATATCAGTTTTACAGATCAGGCTTTTGGTCATAACCCAAAGGACTAATCAAATTGAAATTCTATCTTCTTGACGTCACCAGATAAAAAGTCAGAGAATCACCACAGAAATTAAAATCAACCCTACGGAGAAAATAAATATCTTAAACAAATTCGAAGGCAATTTATTGATAGTTGTATAAACTTTTTTTTTTTTTTATTCTAAGCTGTCCCTCTGCCAACAGACTGACCTAATTATGGCTCTTAGAAAATCAGAGTCAGAGAATCACCAAAGTCAGTAAGGTTCATCACCCAACACGTTGTCTGTACCAAACTTAATAAAAGAACAAAACACATAAAAAATATGTTGGTGCCAGACAGCAAGCTAATAGATTTTTAGGAAAACAATAGAATTCTGTGAAGCCGATGACCTAAAGAGTGAAATCAACAGTGAGGGAACAAATTTGCAAATCAAGTCACCTGAGGATTTTGACTGAGAGCAGATGGTCAATGATACAACACAAGCTAACTCGTCATTTCAGCAGCTCCGTGTCGTAACGTGCAGCTGACTGGAGGAGAGCAGGTCAGATCATCAGGGCCACCCTGAACCTCCATTAGAAAGTCCCTAATGGCCAAGAATCAGACAGCAGTTTAGAGACGAGGCAGATTTCAACTGTAACCTCAGGATGTCACATGAAGATTAAGTCATGCACTGTTCCTTTGTGGAAGTTTTGTTCTGTTTTTAATTGGCCAACAACACATCCTTAAGTCTTAATCAGACCTCAGCTACAATGACTGATGTCATGTCCGAATTATGTCCAAAGAAGCCCTGTAACAAATTCTTTTAGGATTCTGCAGGTGTTCCAATAAAGCTGGAGTGCTGAGCTGTTCGTCTTTATGGCTCTCTTTGTCAAGTCCAGACATGGAAGGCATGAGGTGAGGGTACCTCTCCAGATTAGAGATAATGGCAGCCGCCCCAAGGCCCAAACATAATCTCAGGTTCTGCTTGTAATTAAATAGCTAAAACTAGCTAGCTGATAACCATTAGCCCACATCTGTGTTTGCAAATGGAACTGGCAAAACACAGATCAGTATTCCTGGGTTTATTTCCAGGAGGATGTTAAGGAGAAGATCCTGACCATAAAACACAACATGCCACATTCCAGACCATGCTAAACCACAACGCCTTCTTCGTCCTTGTGCCTGTGCTAACTTTATAGACAAACCACAGCTGC
Organism: Acanthurus tractus; assembly: GCA_029783725.1. Classification (NCBI taxonomy): domain Eukaryota; kingdom Metazoa; phylum Chordata; class Actinopteri; order Acanthuriformes; family Acanthuridae; genus Acanthurus; species Acanthurus tractus. Next base: position 24,566,144 of record JAQNCA010000014.1, read on the forward strand.
CCCTGTCATAAAGACAACACAGACTGGAAGAAATGCCCATTTTAACAATTTGTTTCTCCTGGAACAAAGTCAAAAAATTCTTTTAACCTTCAAATGATCAACAAAATTCCGCCAGAGCTGAAACACTCAGAGATTTTTAAATCCTGGTTTCTCGTAATGACATGGATGCCTATTAATGTCAAGATGTACTGCTTTTAGTCAAGATACTGTATAAATCACTTCAATCTGTATTGAGATCAAGTGACCTAATGTCAGAAGAAGAAGAAGAAAAAATGAGATGTGAGGTAAAAAACAGATGTTGTGACTGCTTGAAGTGGTCAGATATTTTCAGTGTGGGAGGTATCTCGTGCTCTATATTTCCAACCTCTGTGGACTGTGATGGTGCAGCACACACGACATGAGCAGTAAACTCTCTCTGCATCTATGTAATTATCTTAAATTTAGATTAGCACTGTGAATCCTGTGCGCAAAAAAAGAGAGCAAATCAAAATATAAAAGTTTTATCCTGTGGAACTCTGACTTGGCAGTACAGTCCTTTGTTATGTGGCTGCTCTCTTGCAGCTTTATATAGTCTTTGAACATTTTGACCTTTACCCCAGATGGAGCAAGAGAGGGAAGGTAATGGTCCTATTTCTAAAATGCAAATAGGACAGACTGTCTGCATATCTGAGCCATTTAAAATTAATTTAAAGCTGACAAGCCGCTTTGATGCCTAACACGTTAGATGAATTCCATGTCCATTATAGTTACTCAACACCTCAACGCCGCAGGCAACCTCTTACATGCAAAAAAATAAAAATCCCTTCAAATGTTTTACTCCTCACTGATATGGCTGCTTCTAACCATGCACCTGTGTGCCTATGCCGGCTGCCTCATGTTTCAATGTGCAGGTCATTGTGTTCATCTTTAAAAATGAACCCTGTAGGCATCTGCAAAACACCATTAAGCCCATTAACAATGTGGGGCAGGGCAGTTTATCAGAATGTGAGGCAAAGTCAGCAGGAGACTGAACAAACAATTGCCTTAAGCTTTAAATTGAACCTAACAGATGTTGTTAATGCTGCATCTTTCGTTGATTGCAGCATTAACAACAACCACCTTATGTGTAGCAATTTTGTGCGTTATGTGTGTGTTATGTTCTTTCCCGAGGGTTGAGATTTAGCTGTTAGCCAGGGGTGAATTGGCCCTAATTTGAACCTTGGCAGATATATGATTTAATCCTCCAGGTACATATAAAGCACATAATAAAGTATCTGAACATTTCTGGCTGCAGCACAGCCACTTACCTTGTAGTGAGCCTAAGGCAAGAGAAAGTCTAATATTAGGCCCTGCTGTACACTAAAAACACTGGTAATGCCTCGTGCAGGCTGTGGCATTTTTTTTTCAAGGCATTTCCAGTATGTGAGAACACTTCTGACATTGACATTCCCTGGTTGTGTGCTACATGTGTGAATGAATATGTCACAGTGTTTGGTCTTGATTCTGCAAACACTGAACATAGTTCATATGTGAGAACTGCTTTGGAGAGTGGTGAGTGTGAACCAGAACAATTACTTTATGAACAACAATCATAACAGTAGGCTGAGAGAAAGACTCATAAGAGTGGGGGAAGAGGAGCTGGATGAAACCTGTTTGCAAGGTAATCTCCAAGTGAGATCCTTTTTCACTTAACTGGTCATATGATTCATTGTTAACATAAAAACACTGTGCTGCAAAACCCAGAGGTAAATTAGCATTGTTGATCTACCTTATGTCAAAGTCAATGGGGTTTTTGGTCAGATGCCTGAAAAAAGGTCAGTGGTTAACATGAGCTTAAGAGACTTTCAGGTTTTGTTCTGTGACATAAAATGTATCATTAAAAACCCCACTTGTGACTCTCAAAGCTTTAACATGTTTTTATAAAAGCAGTTAATGACAATGGGCTAAATGAGACTACAAACGTTGTCAAGGATGTTAAATATCATCATGCCGAACACAGTACATAACCTACTGACTAGACTGTCTTTACAGCCTTGTTGTGTTTATGCTACTGATCCGGTAAACTTTTGTTTGACTCAAACTTGTCAAACTTTTGACATGTAGAGTTATGAAAGGTAATAATGCCTGACGAGATGACCATAATCAAAATTAAATGGAGGAAAATGTATTAATTCCAGATTATGGACACCTTGATGGGCATTATCCCACTCAGTCACATGCCTACTGAAACATAAATAAAACAACTAATTTAAATTTCATGAGTTTGGCAATCAAAATTCCAAGTATTTTTTCAAGCCATTACTTTGTTTACCAGGTAACATATCAGGTCTGACTAATACCTGGAGCAATCGTTGCCATCCAAGAAAACTCGAATGCAATGGAGACAATGTTCACATCTCAAGTAAATAAAACCAACTTTAGATGACAACCTGGCAATATGTGAGATTTCTGGTCATAGACAGTATTGCTAATGTTATGCTAGCAAAGACTTTAAGTCAGTAACATTATGTACAGTTAAAAAGCAGTAAATAAAATCTAACAGTCTGTTTAACACTAAGACAAGCTAACTACACAGAAATGTCACTGTGCCCAAATTCACCGAGGGATTTTAACAAACAAATGACAGGAATTGGAGTAATAATTGTCAAAATCTAAAGCAGGGGGATGACACTGGAAAGGATGTGAAACGATTGGTTATGGGATACAGAGTATCAGTCAGTTTAGAGGGCTGTTGTTCTAATTACTTGTATTACAGCTACCATCCTGTGCTGTTCAGAGGATGACTACACTGTTGAAAATGAGGTATTGTTTTTTTTATTTTTTCATTCATTTCTAATGTTGAGGTGACTGAATAAAGATACCGACTGGGCCAGCACATCACTTCAGAACAGTCAGTTCAACACTTCATGGAACTACTTTTTAGGTGCTCTTTATCAGGAATTAATGGACATCCTGCAGCCAATTAGAATTCAGCAGTAGTACGTAATATTTAAATTGCGTGCATAGCATAATGTATCAGGAAGTGTGGTGGTGGTGATATTCAAGTCATGTGACCATGGTTTAGTTCGTTTATAACTTAAAATTTGTTTTTACTTCTAGTAACTGAATTTACACTTCCAAAATCCTAAAAGTGGTGTTCATTTAAGAAGATTATCTTGTCGAACAAAACATCTAAGGATCCCAAAACTTTCTTTGCCACAAAGCTTTCTTTCTGCAATAATCCAAAATCCGATGGAAAAATCCCAGTGGCTTTTTGTCAAGGGAACCACGGTGTTGCAAGCTTCCAGGTTAGCCTACAAAATATGTCATCCCTGCAGCACTCAATAGCTGGTTTATGTCTTGCAATGATCAAGCTTCCCACATTACTGACTTGTAACTGGCTTACTGGTAGTTAGCTAGCCACCACAATTGTTACTGCACAACCAAGAACAGTCTGCTTTGAAAATAGCTTTCTTTTTTTGGCTGCAATGACAGGCCAGACACTGACAACAGCATGACAGATTGCAAGCAAGTTATGAAAGTTGTGATATTTGCAGTAGAAACACAATTGAGTTTAAAATGAAAACAATAGTTTTATCTACATTACAATTTACAACAGCAGTTAAGCTTTTATTAACAGTTAAGCTAACAGCTTTTATTTTTTAAAGTTAGGAGTGTTTCTCCAATAAAAACAAAGAGAAATGAATGTGTGATAGGACTTTTTAAACCAGAGGACAGAAAAAGACACCTCTGGAATGCATCACACATTACAGATTGATGGAGGGACTCAAGGTTCATTTTTAACCTTGAACGTTTCCAATAATTCAAAAACTTCACCTCCGTGGTGCTTCAGCACATTTCAAGCAAATACTTTTCACAAGTATGACACTATGGAATCCTTCTGGCCTCCACAAGCTGGTCTTTCATAGATAAATCTGAACGCTCTTTGCCCCATGTCACAAATCAAATCCAGAACTGACTGACTTCTCTTTTAAAAACCCTTGCTCCTCACAGTGTGGGATATACAAGCTTATTTGGTCCATGATATAGCCAGCCATGTCTGAATGAGGCCATTGTATGTGGCAGAGAGGAACCTAGAAGAGGTGGAAACAGATCTCAGCAAGGGCCAACCCCGCTACCAGCCAGCTGCAACTTCTCCCAGCCTTCCTCCACGTAGCAGAGGAAACAAACCACTAATCAGTTCTGTAATTAAACTGTTCCTTGACCGGGTTCTTTGGTTCTCGGGGAAATCCAGATGCAGGGTGGGAGTGTAGAGAGATGAACATGATGGTAGGGAGGAGGACACACTGTAACAAGTCAATAACTGTATAAAGAATCAATAACACACAGACACACACCACTTCTCACACCACCTTCTCAGTCATGCACTTAGACATTTGCCTCAGATTATCACTATGGCTTATAGTATTGACAGCGCATGACGCAAATGGGTTTGATTATGCAGAGACGTGGCTATAACATGTGCAAAACTTATATAAATAGAATGGGACCAGCTTGCCTGCTGCACATTTTCAAACTACTGAGCTCAAACCAACAGCACACACTCTGAGACAAGACAGACATTTTGTGTTTTTGACAATACAAAAATACATCTCTGATGTCCCAAATATGTGTCGAATAAGTGTAGTCCCAGTGCAATTATATATTTGGTGCAAAAGAAAATACTCATGACTTATGGGATCTTTTGATAAATTCTGGAGAAACTTCTATATTGTTTCACAATTTACTTCTTGATCACTTTTGCTGAGAGATGTATAGTGTCCTGGTGTTTCTATATCCATCCAGACAGATTGAGGCAGTAAATGTTCATGTCGTTAAATTAGATTTTTGGCCAACAGATAGGAAAAAACTTTGACTCAAAGGGGTGGTAATAAACTAATAGAATCAACTGTAATACTTGAATGTACT